>JASANB010000997.1:0-116329 GCA_030248155.1 Sabatieria punctata | reverse complement strand
AGATACCTGTATTTTAACAGCAGGGTTCGTGCGGGACCTGGAAAGTCAGGGAGTCATGGAAAAGTCAGGGAATTTTAAAAAAGTCAGGGAATCAGGGAAAAGTCAGGGAATTTGGTGTCTGGTCAGGGAAAAATTTGATAGCAGGCGAAACATCTCGCCGCCAAATGGTCCTGTCAGGACTTTACACAACACCATTTTTAAGATCGGTCTTCCGACTTTAAATACTACAACCTAAACCGGAAATTTATCCTCTGAATACTGTTTAAATGCCTTTTACAATGCCAATTTTTTAAAATTTTCTCAGATTGGCTGCAGTTTCCTGACCCTGGTTGGTCAGGGAATTTTGACTTTGGTCATGGAAAAGTCAGGGAAAGGTGAGGGAATTTTGCTATACAAAAGCCGCACGAACCCTGAACAGCCATGTACAAATGTGGGTGTGTAGGTCAGAGTGTGCAGTACACAGTGAGTTCGGACGGCCGCACACTGCGGCGCGCCAACCAACTACCTCTGCGTTCTGGCCAGAATCGTCCGAACATAAAGATTCTGGGTGCAACCTTTTACCGACAGGGAAACCACTACAAGTTGGACAGACGCTCTGATTATGCCAAGAGGAAAGTCAGGTGCGCCCACTACTTGCTCTGCTCCTCAGCAGTCGCTTACCTGCATTTTGAATGAGTGGTGGTCGAAAGAAGATCTGTCGTTGTGCCGACATCGACTAAGGGCTTGGCTCCCTCAGGCTGTGACCTGCTGTATTCCTCCCCGTAGCAATTTTTGGAAGCATGCTGGAATATGTAATGAACTCAAAATAGGCTATTTTAAAAGCCAAGAATCTTGACTGAAAAATCTGATTTTTTGGACATACGTTGGTAGGGAAAATATGGAGGATGAACTGAAATCGTGTCGAGGGGTAGTCCGATATCCCAAGAAAAGACTAAAAATCGCTGTTAAATTGCCAATTTTCCTTAAAATGACAAAAATTTCTCTCTGTTAGCTGAGGACGGTGAAGGGGCATTAGAACTAAGAGCACAACAGGACATACATCAACCATTGCTGACTATTTTCAATGTATCGTTAATCTATGTATCAATCGATTGGGTGGTGAGCGCTACTGTTCCTGAGGCAGCAGTCATCAGGCTGATGGTGTAGATGCGAACAGTTTCAGTTCGGTGCTGAATCGCAGTGTTCGCGTGGCGTCCAGTAACCGCTCTCGCAAGTTGGAGCGTCGATTCTGTCTGGCTTTTAACCGTTACGGAAAGTGCTTCAGACGAGAGCGCTGTTCGTTCGTGCACGACCCCGCCAAAGTGGCTGTATGCGCCAGGTCTGTTCTCTTGGTCCTTTCGAATTCGCCCTTTATGCCAACACTAACTTTTTTGTTCGCCTATTCTAAACAGATTTCTGTTCGCTTGACACTCTGATAGGCGGTGAACACACAGAAATAAAGAACACACGAGCTAACACAAGGCCGGCATAAGAACACAATTTGTTCGTGCTTAAACAAGTTCAACAGTTTGTTCGTCTCTTTCTGTTCTGTTCATCCGTTATGTGCAATTGTTGTTCGGTCGGAGTGTCAAGCTAACAGAAATTCCGTTACAGTTTGCGCGAACAAAAACAGTTGTGTGTGGTTGAGTAGAGTGTGTATTGTCAGATTCCTGCGCGGCACCTGTTCAGTGACGGAGTGTCCGTTCTCGCACGAGCTCAGCGAGTACAAGATGCCGTTGTGCGCCTTTTTCTTGAAAGGAAAGTGCAGTAGAGAGCGGTGTCCTTATCTGCACGTCAAACACAACGAGCGCACGCCGTTCTGTCCGCAGTTTCTGCGCGGATTCTGTTCTAACGGAGCCAAGGTTGGTCTGCAGTTTTCGGTCAGTTTGTCTGTTCGTTTACAACTGGTTTAGTGCGCCAAAAGACACCAGTTCCCCAGAAACCGTTGGCAGCGAAAAGTGAAAAAGACTGCGCCGACTCGAAACAAAAGGACCAAGTAATGTGGATGTTTTCAGTCACCACGCACACGCAACTCAGCCTCAGCCTTTAGACCTGTGTTCTGCTTTCTTTTTATATCCTTGCCGGAGGTGGTGCCCAAAATTATTCGGGGGCCAAAAGAAGATAGCAATTTCGAGCTAAAGGGTTTTTTAACTATTGTTTTTATTGATTAAAATTTAAAATAAGATTAGTAGAGCTTCAGAACTAAAAGGTTTGTCAAGGGTGCTGTGTAAGGAACACCCGGGGCGACCAATCAAGTGGATTTGGCAAGATTGTACATTAGTTTAGCATCGTTTGTTGTGTTTTAATTTCAGCATTCTACTTACTAATTTTAATAAAAACTGGAGTTTTGGTAAATCGTGCCAAAATCAACAAGTTTTGAACAAACGTTGTCAAAAGCATCCAACTTGTCAAAGCAGTTACCTAGACAGTAACACTAACCCCATCTAAGTGTTGTCCGTTTTGACACAACGTTGAAACTAACTTCTTATAGTACGCTATAAGTTTTAGCTTTCTTTAGGCATATATGGGGCCAGGGACCACGGAGAGGTAGGGTGATTTTCCGAAAAAGAAACGCTATAAATTCCGTATTTTCCTTGGGGGGTTAGGACAGCGAGGGGAGGATGAGCACCAAGGCCTCCGACACATGGATGGTGTTTGTTTTGAAACGCTCTGTACGCTGGTGTCAGTTCCAGAGTGAAAGAGACGCTGTGCTGCATTCCAAAGACGAAGTGCGATGTGCTACCCGACTACATACCTCTCTTGCCTCAGCTGCCTATTGATACCTCCGATTCAGGTGTTATTTTGTCCTCTTTTACTCACTGCCAGCAGTCCACCAGCGCTAGTCTACCGACGATTATCGGTGGATGGACAGTGCCTCTCAGTTTGCGTTGCATGCAGGCAGGCCCCCTACCGAAAACAGTGCCCCGCCCCAGTCAATTTGTTAGCTTTTTTAACCCCCTTCCGATAGTCCTGAGATGTTCTGGGAATTCTAGTTTTCTTTAGCATCTCTATGTGCAGTAGTAAAAAAATGCGTTTTTTTGCTCCTGCTTACAGTTAAATTTTAGGTTAGAAACGTAGTTTAGGTGATGAGATAAGTTAATTTTAATTTTTTCTGGATATAGAAGTCACTCTTGATAATTGCAGTTATGTTCACAACAGCCATACATGATCAGACCAGCACGGTCCATTTCGTTACCCCCGATGTCGTCATCTCGGACGTTTGCCCTTCTTTCACTGCCAAGTCGATTTCCTGGCGTGGTGACGTCATGGTGCCGACCCCCTCCGATTTGATTCCTCCCCGGCATGCTTTTTGGAGTAATCTTGGTTCCCATTTTACTTACTCGCTGTAACCAGTTTTCGGTGGCCTGGGTGGAGCTTTATGCCGACGACCAACTCTTTGAGGCAAATTTCCCCCCCCGCCGGCCTCCCTCCCCTGTCCGGCGCGTTATGGTCACAACAACCTACTTTAACAGAGGGTCCGTTTTTTTCGTTTTTTTTAGAATTTCAGACACTAAAATTGCTAAGATTGTCTTTTTAGCTGCACTTCAGCCTAAATTAGCGATTTTTGCCGAAAATTTGTGATTTTTGAGCCTTTTTGAGTGCCAACCAACTCCCTAGAAATTGGGCTGAGAACGGCCCGAACGGCGCAAGACACCATTCGACGGATGACCTGTTACATGTATATCCACAACCTGTTCTTTCTAATAATAAGAATAGAAGATGGTTTAACATGCTGGTTTATTGTTTAATCTGATTTCGAGTGATGGTTTAGAAGACGGCTGGGACTCGGAGTCGGATGGTGAATGAAGGAAGAAGTGGACCGGCATTACGAACCGTACGAAGTAAGCGTTTGAGAATTATTGCAGGTTTCTCCACCAGTCTCTCTCTCTGATTCTGAGTTATTTTTTGTTGTGAAAGTCCATTCAATGTCAGTTCAGTAGTGTGTCGTGTGACCTACTGTTGTCCGTATTCTGTAAGTAACTCCCGTTTGCTGGTTCTACGGAGTGTTGAATAAATGTTTCACACAAAACACCAAATAGCAATAACTTATTCCAGATCAAGTTTGTTTTCGCTCAAAAAACTTGTGGTTTAGTACGTACGTTCAGTTTTGACCCAGTTTGTAACTGGGTTGGTTAGTTTAACAAACGCCTCAATACTCTCAGTCACTCTGCAAGTAACTTGCAAACTATATCCTTTATATTGTATAAACCTGCATCTAAACGATGTTCCAGAAGTTGCTATAGTTTTTATGACCTTTTCGGTATTAGCATGCATTTCGCGAGAAAGTCAACTTATGGGCTATGGGCTGGGGGAAAGAGGGTTTATCTCACCGATCCGGCTAAAATTACATGAGCACAAATCGTACTTTAACGAGCGGCGCATATTTGAAGAAAACCACCCCCATAGAACCGGAGCTACATCCCCTAAAAGTTGGGCGGGAGCCGTTTTTTGGCCATTTTTTTTACCATTCACGACCTAAATTCAAACGCGTGCCACTTGCGCATTTCTAAACCGACCGCTTGCGCACCAATCAATAGCTATTGCAAAATACTTTCAACTTCCGCCTCCGACATTTCCAGATCGAGCCTGGTTAGCGAGTTATTTTTCGAAATGTACCGAAATGGCGCGAAAGTTTGAATGGTCATATCTCTTGAAGGAGACGTCCTACAACAAAAAAGAAGTCATTTTTGGATTTGCCGAGGAAACCTACATCTAGTAAGGCAGAGCCAAATCAACAATAGCGGCTCTAATCGACGCAGTCGGTTTAGCAGGTCGAAGCAGAGTGAGAGCTGTAAGTGCAGATTTGCCGGGAAAGTTTGAATGGCCATATCTCTGGAAAGAGACGTCCTACAACAAATTTGAAGCCAGTTTTGAATGAGCAGAAAAAATACACCTAGTAGGCTGTTCAGAAGTTTTATTTTTTGCCTGGATAAAAAAGTGGTTTTGTTGTGCTGCCGAAATAGGAATTTCTTGCAGTAATGAGTTTGAAATGGCCGTATCTCACGAAGCGGAGATTGTAGGGCAAAAATGAAGCCAGATTTGACCTCAGCGGCTCGAAGTAGGCCTACTTAACTAAACCATGACGCCCTGTAGCCTTACTGTAAAAACATACGTACGGTCACCAGGCATGGATGGATTTTCGGAAATTTGGACTGGAATATCTCCCGATTTCGGTCGAACTTCCCAAAACCGACTTCAGATCATAATCAACGGCAAAAACTACATCAGATAGACTGCTGTAATTTCAATTTTGAGCAAAAAAGTTTTCTGGAGACTTTTGAGTCGGCAAAACCTCCATGACCCCCTTGAATTTTGACCAATTTGAGTGAATCAGGGTGAATTTTCGCCATTTTTTGTACATTTCGGAAATAACTCGCTAACCAGGTACGATCTGGAAATGTCGGAGGCTGCATTTGAAAGTATTTTGCAATAGCTATCGATTGGTGTGCATACGAAAGCGGTCGGTTTAGAATTGCGCAAATTGCACGCGTTTGAATTTAGGTTGTGAAAGGTAAAAATTTGCCAAAAAATCGGCACCGCCCAAATTTGTATGGGTGTAGCTCCGGCTCTATTGAAGTGTTTTTCTTCAAATATGCGCCGATCGTCATCGTTTGTGGTCTAGTTTATGCTCATAAAATTTTAGCCGGGTCGGTGAGCTGACTTTCTCGCGAAACGCATGTTAAAGCGTACAAATGCTATAGTGAAGCAGTGGCAGGGAAGCTACTAATGCGACCGGCCGGCTGCTAAACTGGTATTTAGCCGGCATGGCTAATGTATTGGTTGGAGCGACTGAGACGAGCTCGTTCTGTTCTGGTCGAAGGCAGTCTGGTTAATTCGGTCGGAGGCAACGCACGCACACATCGATCGAAGCGCCTGGGCATGTGGCCAGCGGCCGACCGGGTATTTATGCTGCCATGTCGGTAGTTAGGCTCCTTCTATTTGCTGTTCTTTTACTGGCCGCTCTCGGCTGTTTGTATACGTTTTATTTTTACCGCTTTTCGCCAGCTCACCTAAGCACTCGCCTATCGCCGTTGCTCTGGAACTACTCCGCACACAAAATCAATTGGTTGGCTGCCAATTCAACTTGGAACCTGGATACTCTGACTACGCTGCACAGATTGGGGTTGTACTGTACTACTGACTGCGACTCGTCGCAATTTCCTAATCCGCCATTCGTTACCGGCGTTTCCGAGAACCATTTCGAGCAGATCTTTGCCTTGCTTGACAGCTACTTGGAGTATTTTAAGAATAAACCAGCTCAAAAGCGCAATTTGTATGTGTACGACTTGGGTTTGGGTCAGGCCAGCCGGGCAATGGTGAAGAAGTACGAAAAGTTTGGCGTTTTTCTACGACAATTTCAGTTTGATTCCTATCCGTCATTCGTCCGGAACATGCTCGAATACCGATGGAAACCATTGATTGTGGCCGAATGTCTCTCCGAATTCAAAGCGTGCTGGTGGTTTGATTCTTCCATCCGATTCCTACCTCACAGAGATATTGAAGTTCAGGAAAATTGGACCAGGGCTCATCGAAATGTTATGGTGGACGGAAAAACAGGACATTCGATTTTTGCTGCTACGCATTCCGGAATGTACCGGTACCTACCGATTCCAACCGAAGCTGCCAAGAAATTGGATATGTTCGCAGCGAACGTAATGCTGTTCTACGCTACTGAACACGTAAAACGTTCGATTGTGAGAGTGTGGGTTTTGTGCGCGCTTACCAAAGACTGTATGGCACCTCCAGGAAGTCAAGTGCACTGTCATTTTGCTAGAGGAGACTCTATGAACATCTATGCACACTGTAATAGATTCGATCAATCGGCAATCAACATTATCCTGGCGTTGGACACAAATTTCACACAAAATCAATACGGCAATTGCGCGCCGAGTGCCTTTGACGTAGACAGGCTGGATGTGTTTATGGTTTTGAAGGGAAACTTGAACCATTTGTTGATTGCTCTTGTGTTATTGGTTTTCATTATTGTTGGGCTTTGCGTTTTGAGCCGTCGGAAAGTATAAACATTTATGAACAAAATTACGTACGCAGTTCAACAACAGTTTGTGGAGATGTGGTAGTGAATCTGAACACCTAAACACTGACGGTATCAAGCGACGCTTTGCATAACATCAGTAATATCAATATGCTGCGCTTGCGCTAGCCAAGGGTGGTTTAGAAGACTGACGGGACGGGGTCTGTCTTTCTGGTCCTTGATCAGGCACTGGGACACAAAATCGCAGAATTCTTCGCTGCAGTCCGGTCCGACAGTCAGTCTGGGAGCTGGCTCTGTGACGATCTGCAATAAATTATAGCTTTATTAACTTAACTTATCAACCATATCACACCCTGGTTGGTTGGACTTTGACTTTGTATGATAATATGACAAGAAGTTACTAACTTGCGCTAAACAAAATTCCACTAAAGTTTTTTAAAATGTAAAATAGTCGAAAAGCTACCAGCCCGGCCAAAATTGGCTGGCCAGATAGTCCCGTGCCGATCTCTTTTGTTGGTAGGAACAATAAAACAACTCAATATTTGCCCAGGTACGCTTGCTTAGTGCTCAGCGAAGCGAAGGGAGAGGATAGTTATGGTAACAGACAAACATAATTTGTAAATTCACTACAAATTGTGAATTGATGAAGTGGTAGTGGTGTACATTAGAATCATATAATTAATGGAACATCAAGCTGTTCTAAGCCAAAATAATACTATCAAAGAAGGTTTTTGGACAAGAGTAAAAGAAGGAAGAAAAGCAACCTGGTAGAGCTGCTCGAACATGGTTTTAGCCTCTTTGGTGTAGGGGAAGAGACCGGTGGCGGCTTCTATCAGACAGATTCCCAGACTCCACACGTCTCCTCGACTGTTGGGGCGCTCATCACCTTCCAGCCGTTCGGGCGCCGTGTAGTTTTTGCGCGGTTCCATGGCCGAAGGAATGTCGCTGAGAATGTTCCAGTCCTTGCAGGACAACTTCACCTCTCCCGTGCGGTTAATCAGAATGTTTCCGGGCTTGATGCGTCGGTGCAGAATTCCGAGTGTGGTGTCCAGGTACTCCAACACGGTCAGAACGCTGAAGGCCACCTTCTTCAGCAGTCTTTCAGGCAATTGGTTGTTCTGGAGGTTGAACTTTTCTATGAGAGCGTAGAGCGAGGTGTCCATGGCCTCTTTAACGATCCAAACTTCCTTCTCGTTGGGAAAAATCACGCCGTAATAGCGGATCAGGTAAGGAGAGCTGGACTTGGTCAATCGCAATATGGCTTTGGCTATGTTTTGACGGTCGTTTTCGGTGTACTGATCGGCTCGCAGGTACACTTTCTTCACTGCCAGCTGCATACCGGACTCTTTCTGCTCTACACGGTATACTTTGCCGTCTATGCCTGCAATTTTTACTCTTTGCATAAGTCACTGTTATTTAACTGGCGCATTTAGGTTTGAGAGGGATAAAATTTTGAAAACTTGGTCTTAAAAATGCAGTTACAACGGTCTGAAATTTTTCGTCTTATACGGTATTGTAATTCTGGGTTTTCAATTAACAGTTTTAGTAATTTATTGCTCATATACTGTACGTAACGTAACAAACAGGCTATCCGCTTTCAAGGCAAGAGGGTTAGGGATCTGAGCCTAAATTGTCGGGGAGGAAGGTAAGGTACTAAAACCGCTCAAAAATCGTTGTTTTTTTACTAATTTTATCTCAATGCAGCTAAAAAGTGCTGTTTTACAGACAATTTAGTGTCTGAATTTCCAAAAAAATTAGTTGGCAGAAAGGTGGGGTAGGCAAAATCGGCTCAGGGGGTTCCGACATTGGGGTCCGGCCTATGTCGGGTGAAGGTAGACCGCCTGTTACATGTATGCTATTGGTTTTCTCTCATTTTGGGCCGATTTTTCTCCTTACCTCCAACGGAAAGGGCAACCATAATCATACACCGGCCTGGTATAGTCTATTGATTATTAATCACTGAGCTACAGTGTCAGACAAAGGTACAGTACGTTAGGTATGGCAGACTGATAGTGTAGTTCGGGTCGAGTGCGAAGTGCTAAGTTCAAAATTCTGGCGCGGCCTGTCTAGGTGCAAATTCTATTTACCAAGTCTGTTTACCATTTCCCAACTCCTCTCTAGTGACCAGATTGGAAGCGTTGAGCGTGTAGGATTTTCCGTGCACCTCCACAGCAATGCTGTCTGAGAGCTTGACATCCATCACCACGTCCTTCTCCTTCTCCTTGTCGGTCACCTCGGCCATCATTTTCACTTTCAGACCCTTCATGGCGTTTCAGGTCGGCTGGATAAAATCAGAGCGGCCGATTGACGGGGCGTCTGTAAAGATTCAGAGGCCGTATCTAGGCAGACAGACCGACTGTTTGTAAAGTGGCCCGACGCGCATACACCGCAGCCGAGCGCACCGGCACCTTATCTGGGCGATCGATGCTGCAACTATTTATGCAGGTTCGCATAGAACGGCCGTTTCCTTAGGTGGCCAATTTATTGGCAGGCGTCTGCCATTAATAACTGAGGGCTAAGCAAAAGAGAACAGTTAACGAGCTAAGCACCGTCGGCCGCTGGCACGGCACTCGCCGGTAATTAGCTCGGGCTCAAAGGCGATTGCTCGTTAGCTAGAAAGCTTGCAATCCGATTTTCTTCTCTCGCTGTAATGCTAATCAGGGCCCAATTTCTGCGTTATAGTCACACCTACAGGGAGCCAAACAATCATACCCCCATTCCCAGAGCGAACCAAGCGTGACAAAAAAATGAAAGTACCAATAAGTAGGACATTTGATTGTGGGTTTGTATTTAACAGCTCAATACTGAGTGTTCTATCGATCAGTCAGGGAAATAACAACATACAGGGTGTGCCAAAAAACAACCCAGCAGAGTTTTTGCTGTAGCAACCGCAAATCTCAACCGATTTGAATTAATCCTTTTTCAAATGAAAGATAAATAAATTCTTGAAAGATTGATGTACCGGTTATTAGGATAGCCTTCTTACTACCTGAGATATTTGTCCTTAAAGTCAAAACAGAGATTTGGCAATGAACAAGAGTGATAAAGAACAACCCAGCAGATTTTTTACTTTTGCAACCATGAATCTGAACCGATTTGAATGAACCCTTTTTTTGAATGAAAGGCTGATAAATTCTTCAAAGATTGGTGCAATTTTTATTGAGATTCACAGTTTAGTTCTTGAGATATTTGCCTTCTAAAGTCGAAACAGATTTTGGCAAAGAACAAGAGCGATTCCGTTGCATTTCATAATAAAGCAGATTCCTACTGCTGGGGCTAATGATACTTTAGTGTTGAAGTAAACGAGTTTCTGTGTCACCTGTAAAGCCTTCAAGAGCCCTTAGCAGTAGCAGGAATCCGTTTTATTACGAAGTGCAGAATAATAAAAAAAATCCCTCCTGTTCACTGCCAAAATCATTGTTTTGATCTTGAGAGCCAATATCTCAGGAACTAAGCAGAGTACATTAACGAAAATTTCAGTAATTTTTTAAGAATTTATTTATCTTTAATTTAAAAAAGGATTCATTCAAATCGGTTGAGATTTGCGGTTGCTACAGCGAAAAATCTGCTGGGTTGTGTTTTTGGCACACCCTGTATATGGTACCGGACCGGTTCAACATCGATGGGGTACCATACCTGTATATGGTACCAATACCATATAAGGAAGTGGTACCATATGATACCACTTGAAGGTGTACCTTTTCTGTGTACTGGTACGGTTACGGTACCATCTATGTTGTTATTTCCCGGACTGTCGATTGGCTTCGCCAACAGTTTGAAGATGTAAAGTCACTTTGGTCTTCCTATTTTGCTCATATTCAATCTGTTCGTGAAGCCAATAGAGGCAACACTCAATGTTAAACCGACATTAAAGTGTACTGGTACATTGTACTTTCATTTTTCCAATCGTGCTTAGTTTAGCTTACTCGGGGAAGGGAGCTACATCACTGTTCGGCACCCAGTACATCGTACATGCTGACTGAGACGAGACACTACTACACCCCATCCTGCGGACGGAGGAAAACTCTTGGACAAAAGTGATAAAAGCGTTTGATGTACTACAACGTAGCAAAATCTCAATTTTACTCGCAAAACGCTGTTTTTCCGTTTAAGGCTGATTATTAAAAAAAGTTTCACTCTTGCACTTTCAAAATGTTCACCCAACCCAACCCGTTTTTTAAAACCCTAGGTAGTCAACCGTAGAACTGTCACAGTAAATTACTGTTGTTACAATAATACCAAAATTTCCGGTTGACTATGACTATGACTATACCGCCCGTTTGAGTACAATACCAGAGTAGTCAAATTTGACTATATTGTAGTCAAGTCAAACCGTTTCACTACTATGACCACCGGTTTGGCTACTTTGACTACTTTTTGAAACAGAGCCAAATTGACAATTTCAGGGATTTATCATGTTTCAGGTACTAGGCGTCAGTCTGAAATGGCTGTGATTCCATGAATAACTCATTCACTTTGAAATAAACAGTGGTTGGGCGCTAAAACAAACGGCAGAATTGTTCTTTTCCCTCCAAAATTTTCATTGTAAACCAAAAACAGCTAGACTAAGCCAATTCTTGACGTTTCTTCAACTAAAAAGTGTACATATTCTACTGTACAGTATGTCATAATTTTAATCTTGCTATGTGGAACTTGAATCAGGTAGAGATTCACTGACTGATGCTTTATTGTTTCAGGATTTTAGAGAAAATGGTTGTTTGGTGTTTTATAGGGCCAAAATTGTATCAAAATTGTCTAATTTTCTGTTGCGAATAGCAAAAGCGGTAAAATACGCCTGCAAAGCTTGCCTCTTATAACAAAACGTAGTTATAGTCAAACGGTTTGACTACCTGGTGTTTATTTTACTACTTATTTATGATAACGAAGGTGACTACCTATCCGTTTGACTGCGATATCACAAAGTATTAACTATGAGTTTGACTAGTTTAGTAGTCATAACAACACTAGAATAATGAAAGAAGAGAAAACCTACGAAGACTAAAACAAAGGTGGGGAAGGGTCGCTATACAGACAGATTCATAAGTATACAGAGGAATAGTGGAAAGTGCCTACAACCGCTATATTAGGGCCAAAACAGGTTTCGATTTCCTACGGCACTAAGGCGTCAACTTCTGCGCAACTGAATCGAGTCTACATACGAATTGTAATAAAACAGTACTATTTCTACTGATTTCTTCCAAAAATGGCCTTTACCGCTTCTTACGGCTTGATCTACATGGTGACAGTGCAGAGTCTGCTGGGTCCTTCGGCGGGCTGGGCCGATGTCGGCACTAATTACTTCGTGTCAGAGATAATGAAGTTCATCAACCAGTCCTATTACGACCATTACAACTCGGTTCTCACGCCACACGGCGTCTTCTGGGTGTTTGGAGGGATTAGCGCCGCTGAATTGGTCGGCACGCTCATGGGCACTGTATTCTTGGCTTGGCTGCTCGACAATCACGGCAGAAAGACTCCGGTGGTCTATATGAGGAGTGGGTTGGGCTTCGGAGGCACTCTGTTGCAGTTTCTGGCCAAACCCTGCAACAGTTGGGAGTTGCTGCTGATCGGAAACTTCGTTTGCGGCATTGGAGATGCGCTGGCCACTGCCAAGTCTATGTTTGTTGCCGAATGCGCTCCTGACAAAATCAGAGGTAGGAGCTACCGGTTTTTCCGTATAAACGCCCCCCCAAATAGTGGCCCCCCTGGGCGTTTATTTGGAAAGCCTTTCCAAATAGACGCCCATGGGCGTTTATTAAGATAAAACATTTTGTCCAGGAAAAGTCAAAAAATATGATGAAAAATGGGTTAAAACCTAAAAAAATTGGGGCTAGAAGCATGAGTTTGAGTATAGAAAGACGATAGTATCAGTTGTTGTTGAAGAATGAGTGCAAAAAATCAACTCACAGACAGACCACGCTCAGCCAGAAAGCAATTGCCAATTCCAAGTAAACGCACATGTACAGTATTTTCCAAATAGCCGCCCCTGGGCGTTTATTCAGATTAGAACTGAATATGTGAAAAGTGCCAAAACTAAATAAACGCCCATGTAGGGATGGGCACGTAAATTAATTTTCGTAACGCGTAACGTAAATTAAGCGCCGATTTTTAATTTACGTTACGCTTAACAATTACCGTAATTAAAAAAATCCGGATACGGAAATTAAACGAATACGAAAATTAAAATTTAGCAATACGTAAATTAATTTCCGTACGTGAATTAATTTACGTTCCTAGCGTAAAACAGATTTTTCTGTTGAATCCTGAGCCCACCGCATTGTTTTGTTGTATTATAGGCATATTTTTGGTTACTACTGAAACTTAAATACGACTTTTAAGGTTAATTTTTCGAAAATTTTTCGCCCTTGTCGCACAGAAGCCCAATCCCACTCTTCGAACTGCTAAACCGGTTAATTTCGTCAATTTTACGGTCGAAATATCTTGTAGATACGTTTTTGAAGGCTTGAATTTGTCAATATGTTATCTCCCTGTATAAGAAAATAGGCAGAAAAGCCAGGCAACTATAAATTCATGTGTAGGTGTTGTACTACTGTTGGAAAGTACAGGGTTGAAAAATAGGTTCAGGTTCAAGTCAAAGCCAACATCGAAATTTCAGGTTCAAATCCATCTTCTAAAAAACCTGGACAATAGGTTCAGGTTCAAGTCCACCGATATCTCCAAAAACTGTAGATATTTTGCGCTGTTTGCAACTTTTCTGAGCTATAAGCCTTTCTACTGGCAGAAAAACATGCATCAGACTTTACAGGGCAGTGTACTTTCGTTTTCTGACAGTTTCAGTTTGAAAATAGGTATAAAAACATAAAATCTTTAAAATTTTGTGCAATCCAACCGAAGATTTTACATAGTTTGCCTAAAAATTGCAGTTGAAATTTGAACCTGTTGAGAAAGTCCAATAAAACGGAACAGGTTCAACTCCGGCTGAAATAAAACAGGTTAAGGTTCAGGTTAAAGTCCACAAATTTCAGGTTAAAAACCTATTAATAGATCCAGGTTCAGTCGGACTTGCCAACAGTATGTTGTACATTTAAAATGCATTCAAACAGAGAAGTGAAGTTAGGTACATAGTTTTCTTCACTACTAATCTTATATGTAAGTATTGTCATACGTTTAACCATCAGTGCAGTGTGCGGTAGGTAGACTACAGTCTGTAGTACATACGTAGTTGGCTAGTTGCTGCGCAGTTATAAAACCCTCAGCACCTACAGTAATTCAGCCAAAAACATACCCACATTGCATTTCTTCCTTTTGGTGTGAAGTTAGAATTCAAAAATACGAATGCAATTCCAATCGAACAAACACAGAATTAAAATTTGCATTGCATGCAGTTCATTTTATAATTTTTTCCGCGATATTCGATTGCTACTACCTACTAGCAATTTTTGAAGAAAAACGAAAATTAATTTACGTTTGGCTGGAATCTTATTCGTTACGACGTTACGGAAATTAATTTACGTAACGCGTTACAGCAAGAAATTGGCCGTTTTAATTTCCATAACACGTTACGATTACGGAAATTAAAATCTGGTAAAACAGAAATAACGTGTACGTAAATTACCGATTTTAATTTACGTTGCCCATCCCTACGCCCATGGGCGTTTTTACGGAAAAACCCGGTACTGAATACATGCACAACATCTTAAGTGCGCATTGGGATTGGAGTCCCACTCAGAGAGGTAAAAATGGTGGACAAAAATATAGATCTACCAAACGTAACAAGAAGCTGTCTGTGTTGCCTGCATAGATGTACTACTATGGGGTTTGGGGTTACTCTCCCAGCTAGAAAGGCCAACCCCCTCAGGGCCCCAACCCAAAAATACAAGTACTAGCAAGAATTGCACTACAGTACGTAGTAGCGGCTCCAGTACTGAATCAGCACGAAACTGGGCTCAGAAATCACTAATTTTTAGGTAAATGCGCTTAAAAAGCCTTTGGAAACCGAATTTGGCTTTCCACTGCTGAAATTTCAGAGAAATCGGTGTTTTTAGGGGTTGAGGGGATGGTAATCAAAAAAGTCCGACTTTTGGCTCATTTCTTGTTAAAATAGGTTAAAATAATAATTAATGGCTTTTGCTTCAAATTCGGAATGGAAAGTGTATAATTAAGTTTGGAGAAAGCTCAGTGTTGTTTATCCAGTAGCCATAATTCAAAGCTGCAGACTATACGTACTTGAAGAAGAGACACTAAGAAAAACTAAAGTCTACCAGTGGGTACACTATTGTACGTTTTCAAAGTGCCTCCACGTTAGCCGAGAGAATGGCTGGAAGCAGAAAGGCAAAGAGGGGCGGAGGGGGTTGACCCCCATTAACCTCTGACCTATGTACATCCCCGTCAGGCCGCCGCTACCCCCTTAGGAATTTTTAGGAAGAATTTTGTATAGAAAATTACGATGAAAGTATGCCTAGATTAGGTGCAAATGAGCTCAAGAATAGCTTGTTTTAACCTACTGTATGTAGCGAAAAATAAGCCTAAATAAAAACCTTAATATTAGTAAAAGATCGGACGTTTTGGCTTACCATCCCCTCAACCCCTCATAATGGTTCCTGGAGGCACGTTGAGCTTTCGTCAAACAAGCAAAAGCCATGATAAATCATTAAAACACGAAGAAATTGCAGCGTGCTGAACTTGCTCACTTTAGACTGTTACAGTACCCAACTCAGTGGTTTATTTTTGGCCGGCAACCAATCAATCAATCGGCCATGGCGCGCTCTTTCAGTTCAGACATAAATTTGGCGGTTTTACAAACACCATGAATTATACAGAAACTTGCACTATACGCACACATGCAACAGGTCATCCGCCGAAGGGGGAGGGAGGTTGGGGGGTCTGGCGTCGGCCGGGCGGGGTCTGAGCCAAAATTTAGGGATTGCGGTTGGGCACTAAAAACGCTCAAAAATCGAAAAAAATTGCAATTTCCAGAAAAATCGGAGGGGGAGTAGGAAAAAGCGTCTCGGGGAGGGGGTTCCCTTCCCGTCCGGGGGCGTCTGGCCTAAGTCGGGTGGGGAGCAGACCCCCCAGACCCCCCTGTTACATGTATGACTATACGTATGATGAGGTTTTTAGGAGCAGCGACAATGGCAGGCATGCTGGGCAGTGCCTTGTACAACATAGCAGCTTGCGTAGCAGCGATGCCTTGGGGTTTGAGCAGTCACGACAAATGGCACTACTTCTTTCTCTTGCCTCTCCTTCCTATCCTCTTATACGTGCTGCTGGGTTCATGGATTCCAGAGTCTCCCAAGTATCTTTACATTACCAAGAAAGACAGACAAGCGGCCGAGAGAGCCATCATGTTCTATCATGGAAACGACACTGATATAGGTACCGGTTTTTTGAAAATATGCATCGCCAAAATAAGCCCATGGGTTTTTTTGGGTTTCAACATTTTGTCTGCCGAGGGCATAAATTGGCAGTTTTGACATGTGAAATCCTTGAAAACAAGCAAAAACATTACCAAAAACTAGGCAGACTGCGAAACAGTGAATGCAAAATGCAATGCTGTTGACAAAATCACTATTCATTGACAAACAGCATTGATCGATTGTATTTAGCTCGGTTCTATTGCATTTGACTGAAAAAGGTGGTGAAATGAAGTTTCCCATCCCATGGGCTTATTTTCGGTTTCAATGTTGAGGGCCAAAAAGTGCCAAAAATCAAAAACAAACCCATGGGCTTATTTTCGGAAGGACCCGGTACGGTTTGTTACAGGAATAACGGCTTGTTCCTGTACCTACAGTACGTACGTCCAGTGTTGTTGGCGTTTTTAGCTTATACCGTGAAAAAACAGAACAAACTGACTATATTTTCTGTAGAAACCCGCAAAATTTACTGACTTTAACTGATCCAATATATCGATTGCATGACTGATTTCAGGGACAGTGTTCGAGCATTTGGAGTCAGAATCTCAGTTGGTTAACAATGAGAATTCGGCATCTCTGTTAACCGTCCTAAAGACTCGTCACTTGCGGAAGCCATTAATTATTTGTCTGGTCTTCGCTCTGTTTCCCGTCTACGGTGGGGCAGCAGTATCCGGTTCATACAGTAACCTAGTTCTGCGCACCTTCGGTGTGCATCAGTCTGCTGCAATGTACCTGACCATCTTTCTAACTGCCTGGGGATTCGTCAGTAGTATTTTCATTGGCTTGCAAGTGAGTCTTTTCAGCTCGAGCCATTCAACGCCCGTAACATAACATGTCGTAGCAAATTCAGCACTCAAATTTTGCAAAGTCTTATTCAGTTGAATGAAACCTGCCTAAATGTATGAATATATACATAGTATATAGTAGTATGAACATACGTACGTCTGGGACTAAAAGAAGGTCTCGATTTACATGAATGATTTGAAAAATTTTGAAGAGAAAAGTATTTGGAAAATTGGTCTTCCAACAGGCATTTAAAAGGTATTCTGAACATAAATTTACGGAAATTAACAGTATAGATTAAATATGAAGCGAATTTTGAAAAATTAGCCTTTAAAACGCATTTAAAAAACATTCTGAGCAGAAAGTTAACAGCTCTGATACATAATTCACTGAGTTAGGTGTGAGCTTCTCCATACATGTCTACGGGGCGTCCCAGGGGCTCAGGGGGATAGAAATAAACCTGTACTAAAAGCTTCCAAAAGCTGTTAGAAAGTCTCCAATGTGCGTTTTCACAGAAATCGATTTTGGCAACTACGCACCCTTGGTCCAGGCAAGTACGCATTGAACCCCAACTTTTTGTCAAAAATTTCGATTTTTGGACAAATTTTTTGTTGGAAAACTAGATTTTGATGCAGTTTTTACTCGAAAATTCGATTTTTATTCTAAAATTTTAAATTTAGCCGAAACGTACGATTTTTAAACAAAAAGCTCGCAAAAAAATTTAATTTCCCGCCAAAAAATTTAAATTTCTAAAATTAAAATTTTAATCTCCCTTCGAAAATTTGCATATAGAGCCAGGGCAACTACGCATAGAGACCCCTGCCCGTCCCCTCTGATCTTCCGATCATGTACATATGGGGTTCTCTAATTTTTGACCGATTTTTTCTCTCTGCCGGAAGGCGATGTGCCCACCCTCCCCCTGGATACGCTACTGCGTATGGTATCCTTAAAATACCGAAAGAAGCGGTACCCTATAACGGTGTTTATTCCAACTAAGGTACCGGTTCTATTTACGGTATTCCCGAGAGCTCGATCTAAGTAATACGTTTAAAAGTCAATTTTAGGTAATAGAAAGGAAGGGTCGGAGACCGATTGTGTTTTTTGGTCTGTTCGGAGCAGCTCTGGTCTCTCTCTGTTGCTTCGCAGCCAAGACATTCGCCGAACGACTGCCGAACGGCGACGTGGCGGCCAACTTCTGGGTGGTGCTCTTCATAATCATCAGTACCGGAACTCAAATTGCAGTCGAGGCATCCGGCGCCCCTTTGGTCGGTCCGGTGCTCGTAAACGAAATTTGCCCTCAGGCCGCCCGCGCCAAAATACTGCAAATCTGCATAATCACATCCACAGTGGGCAGTCTGGTGGTGACTCTGTTCTTTCCTGGAATCTACCACGCATTAGGCGCATTTGTGTTCGTCATTTTTGGTGTCTGCATTTTTCTTTCCACCGTCTGGCTTTGGAAACGATTGCCCGAAACGAAAAACAGGTACTGCACCTATTGCCTGGATTTTGCTGTTCAGCTTTGAAAAAGGAGAAATGGAAAATGGTTGTCAGTTGTTGCGATCTAAATTGAATTTCAGAGCCATCGATGATATCGTTTCCGAGTGGCTACCGCTACGCGACGAAACCAGTGTGCCTACCGAAGAAGACACGATTCCATTGAAATTGATTCTCTGATTCATCTGTAGAATAGTGGCCGTGTTCATTGCATAAATATACAGTCTAGCGGTAGGTAGACGCATCAGGCGGTAGGTAGATATAGTGTTTGGCATTTGGCTAGAAGAAGTAAATTGCTTGGCAGTTGTGTAATCCCATTTGGTTCAGGTGTTTGTGAGCGATGAATATTTCAGTTGATCGATTGGCCACGGCCTATAAAGTTATTAGGGACGCACTGGCCGGGCTCATTTATTGGGTTCCGGTCCGGCTCCTCTCCACAGACATTTTCTATTTTTTAGTGCAGACTGCCGCACACACACCAACCACGCTCCACCATCGCCAGATAGAATAGTGTTGCTCTGTTTGTTTTCCTTGCAGACCCACCCGCACCTACCGGTCGATCGTTAGTTGGGACCGCTAACCAACCCAACCGCGGCTAACTGATTGGGCAAATATGAGACTGGGTTGCTGGTTTTGCTTGGCACTGCTTTGCCTTTGTCGGTGTGCAGGTAAATCTTATAAACTTTCTCATCCTACTACCACCTTCGTGAAAAGTCTGCTTGCTGTCCGTTGATTTGCAGATCTAACTTGCAGTCATTTTAGAAGGTCTGGAATGCTACATAAGCAGCTTCAACACAACTCAATGTGACGCCTCTGTGAAGGAATGTTTCAAGTTCGAATGCAGTACGCAAACATTGCCAGGTCATTCCTAATTCGAAAGTCTTTCTAGAAGATACCATAATAGCCGGCTGCAACGACGAGGCGACCGGTTGCAAGAAACAGAAGAAGGATTGCGACGATGGAGAATGTTTCACCTGTGAGAGCGACCAATGCAACACCGCTGCACAGACTACTGCCACCTTTTGTCTTCTCACTTCTGCTTTGTATTACTTGCTGGTTTAGGACTTTTTGACTAGACGGAGTAGTTAGTTAGACATGCACATTTATTTAGACTGAATTATTTTTGGCTTACCTGTCTGTTCTGTTATAAATCGCTGGTAGTAGTTAAAGCTGTTGTGGACAGAGTAGAGAGCCGTCTGCAGACCTAACAAAAAGAGGGAGGGCAGAGATGTTGTTCGAGTGGTGTCTATCGAATTACCCTCCGGTCAGCGAGTTAGTTGCCAGTAAATTTTGAGCGTCTGGTGGCGCGTTGTAAAGAAGCCCTTACCCTGGGCGCCCGTTCCCACCGGCCTCGGCTTGTCACCCCCACTGTTATGCGGCTGTTAGGCTAGGTAGCTTTTGTCTATGGCGCGCCCTCCAACTATTTCCAAACAATGACCGCACTCACTGTGGCCATTCGATCAAGACCTCTGCTGCAAAGGTGGGTAATTGCCGGCCTGAAGAGACTGTCCGATCATTTTTGAAAGTGAACAAGTTCAAATTGTGGGTAATTGCCGGCCTGAAGAGACTGTCCGATCATTTTTGAAAGTGAACAAGTTCAAATTGTGGGTAATTGCCGGCCTGAAGAGACTGTCCGATCATTTTTGAAAGTGAACAAGTTCAAATTCTAAGCATTCCGTCAATTTAGCGCAAAATTCATATAAAATAATATAAATAATCCCGAACCGGGATAAGTAGGCAAATTATAAACTTAATAACTATCACATGAACCGTTCTGCTTGCTAATCTTTGTCAATTTTTCCATTTTTCAGTACTCTTCACAAATTTCACACTTTTTCAAAAAAGTTACATAAAATGAACTTTAATTCTAGAAACGTACAGCTGTGTACATACGTACGTATATGACTCAAACTTGATCCAAACTACGGATTTTTAGTTTGAGAGAAACTTTTGCAGTGTCAGTCATTGTCAAAAAGAGGCTGTTTCTACCAGAAAAACTTATTTTCAAAAACAGGGAATAATAAACAAGCCAAAAACCTCATAGGTTTATGCAATAAATTGACGGAAAACATATATTTTTTGAATCGCGTTTACGTTCAGGCGGTCGTTTTTTGGCTCAAACCAACACTGTTAGGGACGCTAGTTGGCTAGTAATGTTTCAGAGAAAAAGCCGAACACAGTGATGACTACAAAATCGACATAAAAAATTCGACCGTTATTTCGCTTCAGGACCCTCGGGTATATTTTCTTCTGAATACCGTTCAAATACATCCAATAGTTTTTCAGGGCAACCACGGCATTTTTAGCGAGAAAATCCGTGCAAGACATTTTACCTTTGACGTTTGCTTCGATGCGACTACCTCCCAAGAAGCGGTACACTTTTCTTTCCCGCAGCTGTGCATGCAAAAAAATGTGTGCAAGTGGCACAGTTGGTTGTTTTGATTGATAGGTCCAAATGCCACTAGACTATCAAGCGGTCGTTAATCTTTGACCGCCTGCGTGGGAGAGAAAACATAAACAACACAAAAAGTGTTGGTTTTTGTCAGATTTTCGAAGCGGTCGGACAGGAAGTGCTGAAATGCTATACGGTCTCGCAGCGAAATTCGGCTGTCATCGCGTACGGCCAGACCGGAAGCGGCAAGACTCACACTATGCTTGGAGACACCGTAAATTATTTTGCTCATTGGAGATATACGTTTTTCGGCAAGAACTATTTAGGACAGACCTGGTTTGATTCCTAGAGTGTGTGAAGCAATGTTAAACGAAAAACAACATAATTGTGCAGTAAGGTAGGTGGTCCATTCATACAGTACGTTTGTTTGTGCCCAACTGACTACAAGTTATAGTTTCTGCGAAATTTACAATGAAAGAGTGCACGATTTATTGTCTGAAGCGGGTAAACCGTCGCCTAGGCGATTGCGGGTCAGACAACATCCAAATCAAGGACCGTATGTAGAAGGTGCGGGAAAACATGTTACTGACGGCGTGCATTAAGAACATTTTGCAGGGCTCAGTCAAAAGCGTCTTCATTGCATTGAAGACATCAATACCGTTTTGTCACTGGGTTGCAAGGCCAGAAGTACCGGGCCAACTGCCACGCACCATTCTAGCAGTCGATCTCACGCCATTTTTACCATTCGCTCAATTTCTTCGACTGATGAAGAATCATCAGCAAAGTCAACCGGACCTCAGATTCACTTAGTCGACCTGGCAGGAAGGTTGTCAAACCTATACTAAATACATAGAATAGGAATACTTACCCAAAATGATAAAACTTTCAGCGAAAAACCTCGAACCTCTGCGACCAAAGAGCAACTCAAGGAAACAGCGCATATCAACAAATCTTTGGCCACTTTGGGCAATGTCATCTTGGCTCTCAGTCAGTTGAACCGTTTACTGTCATCTGACATGGATTTACAGTATTTAGGCGCCAAATGCAAACTGGGTTTGAGCCAAAATGCAACCAAATACATCCCCTATCGCAATTCTACGCTTACTTGGCTGCTTCGCGATAGTCTGGGTGGCACGGCCAGAACTTTTATGATTGGAAGTAAAGACCAATTAATCTAATTACCATTCTTTCATTAGAGCGCTAATTATTTCAGCTCTGTCGCCCTCTAGCAGCTGCTACTCAGAGACTCTTAAGACTCTCCGCTACGCCAATCGCGCGCGAAACATTCTCAGTTTCTCGGCGGCCACTGCTCAAGTATGTAGCCGAGCTGTTTGGTCGGCCATCAAAAACTTCAATTTGCATAGGGTTGCCATGGGGATCGATCGGACCTGTCGCTCATTACGGCGCTACAAGCCGAAATCAGCCGGCTCAGACAGCTGCTAGCCACCGCCTCTCGGCCTCAGACCACTCAAGTACATAGTAGTTTCCGGCCTCTAATTTATCGTCCGAACTCGACATGGCCGTTTAACGGCCCTTTTATTATGTCTATGATATGTTTCTTGTGTTCTATGCAGAATCCCGAGCTCAGAATATGCGTTTGTGGAGGCAGCAGCGACTCGTCCACTGCTCAAGAGGACTCCCTCAATGTCTCGAGGTACTGTGCTTGCTTACAACATATAGAGAGACCGGTCGGGGGTTTGAGCAAAAACGGGTAGAGTACTAAAATCGTTAAAGTGGACTTTCAGGCTAAAATTGCTCAGAAACAAGAAATTTGGTAGATATACAGTAAAATTGCTCTTTTACTGGAAAATTTATCGATTTTTGCTTGAACTTTAAGAGAACTGCAAAATGGAGGGGCGGACAAAACGTTTAGAGGGAAAATCGCAAACATGTCTGGGTATCGCTGTAAGTTCAGTTGATGCCATTTGACCGCGGCTCAGGAGATAAACTTGCAAAATGAGCGTTTAGTGAACAGGTGGGGAAATTGCAATTCTGTCGTAATGGTGCGGTTGGTTTGAAACAACAACGAAAGTAGTAAAAAGGATAGGATTATGCATAGTATATGTGCTGCCGGAAAGGTCAGGCTGTCGCAGCTCCCCCGAGACAAGTGCGTCAACGCCGCTGTGCGGCGATTAGATTTGGTCGGCTCATAAATTGGGCAGTGTTTTTGGGCAGGCTTCGATCAATTATTCAACTGGTGTTGGCTTGCAGAAGGCCGGCGGTCTCACGCGCCATCATGACGTCCCCCGACCCAGTCTGCACCATGTACCGCGCTAACCTCGACCGACTGCAGCAAATCGCTCAGCTCCAGCAACAAAGACTGCTCTGTGAGTTGCTCTCTGCCTTCGCCTGACAGCTGACGCACCAGCAAACTAATGAATGCGCTGTTTGGCTTTGTTTTAGTGCCGCTACATTGCGCTACTCACCGGTGCTGTAAATTTCTGCCACTGTTTGCTTTTTGGAGTTAGGGATTGACCGGATAATTAGGTATGCGAGGCAGTGCCGGCGATCGATCGCTCATTGGCACACCTCGAAGCCACTGCTGGCAAAGGGAAGCGGGTTGCCATAGCGAGGCGGCCGCTCATAGTTAATGATTATGTCAGTGTTCCTTTCCTATAGCGACGTGCTCACTGTACTAGCTCTCACTCTCTGCTGGAGCCTCTTTCTCCTAGCTATCCTGTTGCATGTTGTAGGCCTCGAGCAACTGCGATCTCTCGATTCTGCCGACACTCGTCTGGATGCAGCCGCCCTCTCAGCAAAAATAGAGAGCATTGAGCAGAAGCTGTTGGAACTGGCTCAGAATTGCTCAACCAACGACGCTGACACTTCAACTGAATTTCGGGAGCAGTTTATTAGAGACGGTTCAGACCGACAATTGCATGTGATGGAGGTGCAAACAGAGACTAAGCCACTTCAAATTGAAGCTGACAGCGACTCTTCTGTGTGGTCTGAGGCTGCAGACCCAGATCTCCAAGCTAATGGGCCGACTGATTTATTGCTGGCACCGGCCACTGATTTCACCAAGTCGGGCAGTTTTATTTCGTTCGAAGCGGTGCATCCCATGACTGAAGCGGAGGACCCTCGCATGACTCAGTCGTTTGCTGGAAGGTCATTCTTTGATGCCAGTGCCAATGCCAGAGCACGCGATCAAATCAACTTGAAGCAGTCGTACCCAGAGGCTCAACTGCGTCAACGCCGACTTAGGCTCCACTGTGATACTTTGGCCGACCGACTGTACCCCAAAAAGTTGGCCGATTCCAACCGCCCCAAATTTGCATTCCTGCGTCGCAGTCAAAGAGACAGCGGCTTTAGACAGGCTCAACAAACTGAGGCTCCAATGGATCCGGTGATAGAACGTAAACGGGATGCGTTTCGGGTTGGGTTTGAGTCGCTGAGCAGCAGCCAAGTCACAATTGGCTCGATTCGGACCTCGATTTCTGAGGACATGTTTGGTGCTCCCACTTCTGTGACTCTGAGGAGAAAATCGGTGGACAAAGCAGATGCTAGAATTCGAAATGTTTCATCAAGTTCAAGTGAGGGTAGTGAACCACTGCTCACTATGAGCAGTTCGTCAGAGGTCAAATTGCCCTCGATACCCGCGCTGGATTTGAGCTACTCATCTGACAGACGACTGTCACTCAGTGCCACGATGGATAAACTGTCAAAAGCGAAGCTGCTTGATAATGACTCTGAGCGGGGTTCAACTGTTGACGAGTCAATCAAAAGTTTGGAAGCCACCAGACAGAGGCGAGACAGTGGTTATTTGGCGAGCTCACAACTCATGGATGTATTTGATGAGGATGAGCATGAAAGCATTCCTGAGGAGATATTGATTGACTCTGACAAAAGACAGGTTGGTTGGTTGGTTTCACCAGTTTGGTTGATCTATATGCTAGCACAATTTTTCTACAGTACCATGTCTATCATCGCCACTGTACGTATTGAAAGGAGTTTATGGGTCGGGTCACTAGTAAAACACAACACACTCACACAACACAGTCACACAAAGCAACTACACAGTAAGAACACACTTGAACACTCACACAAAACAATCAAACTCTTCAGTATGTACATTCAGCAGGTAATAACTGGAAGGGGTACATAATAGTACAGTAAATAGACAAGTTTTAGACTTAGACCTAGATTATATCCTGAGACATGAAATTAAAGTCCATTTTAAAAAGATTGGCTATGGATAAAAATACTTGTGTTTTTCTCAAAAACTTTTCTTCCGGACCACTAAAGTATTTGAGATCAAACCATAGCAAATTAACAGGGCTACAACATGCGCACTATATTTTCAAGTTATCCGGCCATTCAGTAGCAGTTTTGCCTGAAAAGCTGCTTGGAGCGTAAAAGATCAACTTTTTATAGAAATGTCAAATCCATAAAAGGACGTGCCTTTTAATTCCGTAGTGTTTCGCGAGTCTTTTCATACGTATAAGTATACATACAGTATGTTGGGGTCTAGCCCAGCAGGTTTCTTAAAAATATAATTTCTAGACGCCACTTTCATGAAAATCGTGCAAAAAAATCAGCTTAACCATGGACGAATTTTCAACTTGGGGCAAAACGGCCTAAAAATTCTGTTGTCTGTTTCTCGATAAGATCACCGGTTACGAGATATTTCAGTTTTTATGTCCATACATCGGCCAGTTTTTGCAAATCTAATTTTCGTCCATAGTTGCAGTAGCAGATTTTTAGCAGAATTTTTATGAAAGTGGCGTATAGAAATTGAATTTTTTAAGAAACATGCTGGGCTAGACCCCACATATATCGAAAAGTCTCGCAAAACATGGAGGAATTTAAGGTGAAGTCCTTTTTTGGATTTGACGCTTCTATAAAAAGTTGATTTTACACTCCAAGCAGTTTTTCAGGTAAAACTGCTACTGAATGGCCAGATAACTTGAAAATATAGTGCGCATGTTGTAGCCCTGTTAATTTGCTATCGTTTGATATTAGGGTCCAGAAGAAAGGTTTTGAGAAAATCACAAACATTTTTGTCCAGGGCCAATATTTTTGAAATGGACTTTAGATTATCCCGTTGCTTATTGATCTGATTCGTTTAGGAAGAACAGCCTTCAAAAGTGAAAGCAGCAGAATCGGCTGACAGTCTATTGTCTGGAGCAAGTGAATTTCATTCCAGTCCCGAGCTAGAGCAAGCACCAAGTGAGCCTCCGCAGGCTATTCTAAACGAAATGAAGATAGCCAACCTGTTGATGTCATCAGGGGAAAACGACCCAGAGACAACATCCGTAACCACAATAACATCGGAACGATGTGAGCCAAGCTACAGTCCAAGCAAAGAAGCCAAACTGATAGGGTCAGGAGTTCACGAACTGTCAGACACTGCTTCTGTGATTACTATCGAACAACCTGATGATAGTCCAAGTAGAGAAGCCATGCTTGTTGGATCGTATTTAATTGATTCGGATGTGGATACAGCTTCGACTACAACTGTCACACAAGCCATTGGAAATACGTTTGGGAGTCCCAGCAGGGAAGCTAGACTGATTGACGGTCCTATGGACTCAGACTTTGACACTGTGTCAGTGATCACCACTGAACGGGATGGCCAAAGTCCAAGCAAAGAGGCAAAAGTTGTTGGTAGAGAAGATCCAATCTCTGATCTAATCAATTTTGGCTCAGATAGTTTGAGAGATGGTCAACAGTCTGCCAGCCAAACGCCAACCACGGAAATGCAGTTTCAAACTGAGAACATAAGTTTTGAAGAGGACAGCGACAGTACAAGTTCACCCAAGAGCTCCACCACCTCCAAGTCATCATCTTCTACATCATCACGGTCTTCTTCTTCGAAAGAAGCAGTGTATGAGCCAAACCCGGATGAGCCAGAAGAACCAGTCAAACCAGCCGTGGCAACGCTTGATACATTGAATGAGGATGAAGAAGGGTCAAGCAGCTCAGAAAGCAGCTCACGTTCTCCAGGCTCTGCTGGAGGACCATCTGCATTGGTAATCGATAACAGCAAGCGTGATGTTGACTTAAACGACTTAGAGGTGCAGTTCATCAAAAGTGAAAGTCAAGAGAGTGGATCTAATGACCTGCCTGTGTTAACAGAAGAGCCACTTGCAGTTGCCAGATCTGTGACACCACCCAACCCAATCTATGATCAAGAACACTTAACAGACAAAGGATTGAATGATTCAAACTTTGCTGCAATGACGAAATCAGAAGATAGGCTAGGTGAAAGTCAATACGGTGCACCTAATGACCTGTCTTTGGGAACAGAAGAGCCCCTGATAGTTGCCAGGCCTGTCACACCACCAAACCCAATCTATGACCAGGAACACTCAGTGGCTGAGCTATTGAATGATTCCAGCATGGCAGCGATGACGAAATCAGAAGAGAAGGAAGGTGAAAGTCAAGAGAGTGCATCCATTGACCTGAATTTGTTAACAGAAGAGCCCCAGGTAGTTGCTAGATCAGTGACACCACCAAATCCAATCTATGATCAGGAACCCTCAGCAGATGAGCAATTGAATGATTCTAGCATTATTTTGATGACGAAATCAGGAGAGAAGCAAGCTGAAGGTCAAGTGAGTGCACCCAATGACCTGCCTTTGTCAACAGAAAAGCCCCTGATAGCTGCTAGCTCTGTGACACCATCAAACCCGATCTACGATCAGGAACACTCAGTGGATGAGGAATTGAATGATTCCAGCATTGCTTCGATGACGAAATCAGAAGAGAAGCAGAATAACTCCAGCTCACCATTGCCTAACTTGCTCACAGTAACTGAATCTGATCTGCCGAACCCAGATTGGGTTACTTTTGATGAGATTGGTGAGGACAGTGCTAAATCTGACAGTGAACAACAGTCAGCAGCTACTCCAACTTTCAAAAGCTTGCCGCTCTACACTGAGTCAGAACTGCTTGCACATCACAGCATGGACTCATTTGACATGGACATCACAGATGACAGACAGCGCATGTACCTTGCTCAAGAATCTACAGATACTCTGCCTCAAAGTGAATCAAGCAGCTCACCAGGTTCAGCTAGCTCAAGTCCAAGTCATGTCCAAGTCTGCTCAAAACCAACCATTAGAGGGGAATCTGAACATATCAGAGAACTGTTTCCCAAGCTTGAGGATAGCACAGACGGGTTCAAATCAGTGACTACTGTGAACGAATTTGTTAATGAAATTACGAAAACCACCAATGAAAAAGTAATAGAGGACATAGAGATTCGTACCTCTGAAGGTGTTGAGGAATCCCAGACAGAGATAACAACTACAACTGTAACCAGCATAGCTGAGAAGGACACCTTTATTGTGCAGCCATCCGATTCGACCACAACAACATCACCAAGCTCAGTGGACCAGAAGAGTCATCCAATGAGAGATCTGTATGGCATGCTGGTCAAGTGTGAAGACAATGTTACTCAGCCTTCGTTTGAGGATGAAGAAGTGTTGAAAGTTTCACTAGTAAATGGTGTCCCCTACATAACCATGCAGCCAAAGTCAGAAGCTGAACAAACTATAGACTCGACTGACGATATCTATGTGCAGGCTGGCAGCGTCCATAGATCAAAGACCCTCGAGGATGAATCTGGAGTAGTGCGCCCTCACATTCCACTCAGAACTGCTTTTTCGCTGCCAGATTTGCCGGCATCATCCTCTGCGGCTGAGTTCAGACAGTTAGACTTCTCTCAGTCACAGCTTGAGATAGCCTCTGCCCTGCCACATGAACTTCGCAGAAGCAACTCACTTGAAAGCGGCGATTATGCAGAGCTCGATGATCTTGCAGGTATATACAGTGTAGTTTTCTAGTATTTCTGCATTACAACTTCAGCCTCTTTAGACTCTAGTGACTCCCGTAAAGGCGTGTCATGGGCAGACTTAAGCCATGGCCGATCCCTGGAAGCAGGTCCCAGTCTCCGTTTGTCCAATGACAGTCCTCTGAAGCCCATAATAAAACGATCGCCAATCAAAGAATCGACTTCCTACATCACTCTATCGTCAAGAATGTTTGACAGCAGCCCATCTGCAGTCAAACGCAATGCGATGGACACAGCGGCTCAGACTGACTCTCCACTGCTGTTCGCTGGTGCTCATACAGTTGATTCCAGCTCTCAGTGTGACGTTCCCTCTCCCAGTTCCACTGCTAGCTTGAGTGCTGTTCAAAAATACAACGTCAGACGTTTATTCCAAGACTTGAGAATGCTTGTACTTGAGAGAGACAAAGTAGTCTCAACTTTGGGCCAGCTCACGCCAGTTGACTTTGAGCAAGTGCCTACGTTCAGTGCCAACAGTCGCAAGAACCAGCGAAACTTTCATGAGAAACTACTGAAGAGTCGAGTGGAACTGAGCTTGCGCATCAACGAACTCTGGACAAAACTGCATGACAGTACACTGACTGGTCTTTCAGATGCGGAAATCGATTGGCTCTCCTCTGTATCAAATCCCTCTGAGCTTACTGCAATGGCCAAATCCGCTTCCTATGGCATGATCAACCGGTCGCGTTATAAAAAGAGCCCCAGAAGTCTCATTTCCAATGACTTTCTTGCTCTTGAATATCACCGCAAACTGGCTGAATTACGCCGAGCACTCATTGGCACTTATCGCGACCTGAATCTCAATATCAACAGCTCGTCAACGACTACAGGTCTCAGCTCAAGCATGACCGGCAGCTCAGGCTACTATTCGGCGGCCTCCCGACGCGAAATGACAGCCAGTTGGGTTGCCAACAACTCAGCCTATGAAGGACCGACTCCAGAGAAATTGCTGCAGGAGTGCGAAAAGATACGCAAACAAATCGAGTCAGGATTTTTCGATGAGTCTTACTCCTAGAGAGCATTCGATCAGAATGGTGACAGAGTGCCTATCGTTTATTACTTATTATTCCTATCTGTTTATAATAGAACAGAGATATGATACTGTATCAGTTTCGTGGCCGTCGCCTTCGAAAAGAAACTCGTCGTCCTGGTGAAGGCTTCATATGAGGACACTAAAAGTAATGTTATTAAGTTGCAAAACAATCGTCGACGTCCACGAAATGAGGAACAGACCGTACCGCAGAGTAGTCAAAGTCACTGACGCCTTTCATCGCTTCCTGATCGCCGGTTAAGCGAGCAGTAATGAACATCAGTTTCTGCTCGCAACCCCTCTCATCGAGTTGCTCTTTTATGGATTCAAGACAGGGTCGTATTTTGTCAAGCATGGGTTTCATATGAGCCGGCGGTTTGGGCACATCAACTCCCAACAAATCACTTAGTTCGTCTACTTTCAACAGCAGCATTCCATCCATATAGACTTGCTTGTCTTCACAAGGAGCTGAGGACTGCAAGATTTCTTGCAGTTTCTGGTTGGCTTCTCGTATTTTCTGTATCTGTTGAGCATTCTGAAAATTGATCTAAACACTCTTTTTCTAACTATACAAAGTATGTACCGGTCTGGCTTGAGAACGTACAGTCAGAATCCCAATAAACAGAGCATACACTGCAAGTTTCATAATCGAATTCGTTTTCTCCACTGATCATAAAGTAAGTGCCTTGCCCTTTTATAGATAGAGTTTTAAAGCCAAAGGCAGCAGGTTTACTCACAATTAATGCAACTTCAAGAGCTGAGGGCACGTTCCGGTGTGCTTTGTTGGTCAGTGGTTGACGTTCGCTTACAAAAGAATCTAAAGATTACGAGTGTGCCAGCCAATTGTCCGACATTCTGTGACGCCAGTTTACGACTGTGCAAACGTATAAAGCTTCGCCGTGCGATTCCATTCCACCCCATAGCTTTCAAAACTGCAAGCCAACAGGAAGTTGGTTCTGATAAAATTAAAATTAAATAACAAACCTAAATTGTTTTGGCCGAATTACGAAGGAAATAAATTATACACATATTACAAGCCTAAAATCAGGAGCCGACCCCAGCTTAAAATAAATACTTTTAATGATCATAACTAATCATAATTTAACAAGTTTTATCGATAAATACCGATTATCGATTAGTTTTTTGGAAAAATTCTCTGTCTATGAGACATCTGTCGTGTCAAAATTAAATTTCGTAAAATGGCCTGTGCTGATTTGATTTAAATTTGACATGAATTTGATAAAATTTACTTGGTTTTGAGCTTCACTGACCAAAGACTAATTAGAAAACTACCAATTCAGTCTAAAGTTGTTAAGTCGCTAAGAACAACCGATTATGAGTGAACCGAACCGGGCGTTTTACTTGAGAGAAGAACGTACAAACGCAAGCAACGGGAGCAACACAACACGCAGATGAGAGACAGCGGAAAGGCATATGCAAATAACTGACCGACACGCTCTACCCACAACACAAGAGCAAGCCTAAAGGCGTACATATACAATGTTTATTTATAGACAACACAACACTGGACAACACGTAACACACAAATACTACCTCTGTCATCATCCTAATCGCTGTTTATACTCCTACTGCAGTTGCTACTTTCTACTTGTTACAACAACACTACTTTCAAATTGAGTTACTCAGGGTCACTTACTTTGAGGGTTTATGAAGATGTCATTCACCAGTCACGAAACGCCAGATGAAAGCCAAAGCAGAGCTTCGTTGCCACAAATATGTACGTAGTCAAACGTAAACCAGATACCCAAACCGTTCGACTGCGACTACATTTTCTTCTATGCAGCAGGGTTTTAGGCATATTTTCCACTTTTTTTGCGGCTGGCATCGCAACGAAGTATTTTATAAACTCGTTCCTTTTTAGCGCTTTAGAATACCAAACAACCTTTTTCTCTAAAGTTTTGAACCAATCAATGATAGATGTCAGTCAGCAATACTCTGCTTGATGCAAAGTAAATTCCACAGTTTCGTCAGGTCAGGATTAATATTATGCCATACAGTACAATCCCTTGTTAAACATTTCTCTGAGGAGCAAAGAAGAACAAGAGAATAGTCAAGAACTATCTGGTTTTACACCAAAGTGGGAAGTGGGTTTATTTTGTTTTGCGGCGACTTTACGAAACACGTTTTCACATTGAAAATTTTTGAAGAGAAAACAATTCTGCGCTCATTTTAGCGGTTAAGCATAGTGTTTATTTAAAGTAAGTGATTTATGGACTCAATCAAAGCCCTTTCTAGCTAACACTGGTGACTGAAGCATATAAAAAATCGCTGAAAATATCAATTTGGCTCTGTTTCAAAACATAGCCAAACCGGTTGTTAACCATCAAATGGTTTGACTACGGTATGGCTAAATTTGACTACTCTGGTATTGCAGTCAAACGAGCGGTAGTCATGGTCACAGTCAAACGGAAATTTTGGTATTGTAACAACACTATTTCAAAGCCATGTGTTGTTTTCAAGCAGCGGATTTTGAGAAATTTGATTTTTCTAGCATTTCTGACTCAAAATCTGGCCAAAACTTTCCATTTTCACTGCAATACACATGCATAAATATACGCAAAAATATACATTGTTTTGTTGAATGTGTATGCACAAATTACCATACACATTTGACAGTAAATGTGCATACACATACGGAAAATCCAATACCAAACAACAGTATTTTTGCCATAAGTGAAAGAAGTTAAACTCTTTTTGGAGTGCTATGACCCAGGTTTTGAGCTCTTTTCTCAGGAACGGAGTATTGATTTTAGCAAATTTATATTTATTCATATCAAATAACAAATTTAGATTAAATTAGATTTTCAAATTTTGGTGACAAGTAAACTAAAGCAGAACAGAAATAGCAGCACTTTTTAAGGACGTATTGTAAGTAATGATTTCTCACACTGACCAAAATGTGTGATGTGATTTAACACCAGCCGGCAGGCACGATCGACAACCAATCGATGTTTTACGGTTGTCAGTAACACCCGTTTGGTAAGAGCTTCGGTTGACTTTCATTAGGCTCCTTTGTTTAGATTGACTGGTTTCTACCCAGTACCCAAAGGTACGTGCGGTGTTTCGCTCAATTCTATGAGTTGTAGCGTCGAATTTTTGGTAAGCCGCTGGGGATTCCAGTGCAAAAGAACAAAAGGCTGTGAGTTCCTAACTATCTGTAAACTCCTGAAATAATTATTTAGATATGGTTTTGTCAGATACTAAATGGAACGTTCGAAAATATGCCGTACCGTACACGTACATATGTATATGTAATAATGTAATACGTAGTACATGTAATGCATGAATGTGTTTCATGACTTCTTTCTGGCTTCTGCATCAGTGTAAAGTGAAGTACACAACTCATTAATGAAATTACAGTACTCCGGCAAAGTTACTTCAAGACTTGTATTATCAAGCCACCTATAGATAATATAAGTTCACCTCTAATGCCAGATGCCATTTGATATGCTGCTGGTACACTTGTGAACAAAATATTTCCGAAAATTTCTATAATTACATTAAATATTAAAATTTTAATAATTAGCATTCAGAAACGTTTTTGAAATGTGTTCTGAGCTTAAAATTAACCAAGCATGACAGACGTTTTAAAAATTAGCCTTTAAAACGCAATTAAACTTTTGAGCATGAAACAGAACGTTTTCGTTTTCGGTATTTTGACATTTTTCTTCCTACCTCTACAAAACGGGATTTTCCTACCCCTGCGCGCGCTGCGGACTAGTCATTCTAATCGGTTGGAATGGAGCCGTCCGGATAAAGAGATTGTATTGTTAACTATCAAATGAACACACTGCAGTGCCTACGTAAATTGGTGCGTCTGAATTGAAAAGTGTCGTTTAAACAGAAGCAGTAGACTGCATCGGTTCGACCTGGAAACTCGGACCAGTCGATTTGGTGCCGTTCAATTTGGTTTTTACGGCACCTCCATCCATCGCATCCATGCAATTGTTCATAAAAAGCTTGACATGTAGAGGGTGAAATGTGTGTTTGCCTCGTCTTATCTGATCTAAGTGATTCGCGTCCAAATTGCTGCCGCGACTGCGTCTATCGCTCGGTCCAATAACCACGGCTCGGTATGTTGTTTATGAAGCAAAAACGGCCTTCAAAGGTGCTTCGCCGGCGGAAATCTTGCAAAAAAGAAGAACACTATGTGTACGTACCTAATCCGTTAAACTTTTTCTAGGTTGGCTAGCATAAGTCTGTAGAAAGGAGTTGGTAGGCTTTGTCATTTTATCTACCCTTTTAGTGGGAAAGCATAAATCTAGTACGTTTGTTTGTACAGCAGGTTTAACATCCATTCAAACTAATTGCATTCATATTTCTTGCTTATCGATTTGCCGTCCTTACCGACTCGCTCGGATGCTAACATACATAGCTAAGCTGCTGTCCTGTTCGCGCTTGCTGCGGCTGTTTTTTTCGTCTGCCAAATCGAATACTTTGCCTCGCGCACGACAGACTCAGTCCAGTTCGATTTTCCAATGAACCCGCTCGCCTGCGGCTGCCTGCCACTAGGCTCCAACTGACTGACTGCCCAGAAGGTTGGGTCTCCTCGGCTCGCCTATGGCAGTGCGGATGTAAGCAGGGTTTTGTCTCTTCTTTTAGATAAGAGTACGGTCTTTTAGAGTGGCCACCTGCATTTCAAAATGTGCAGTGCTCATTCTTCTCTTGGTGCTGACCGTATCGGTAGGGCTGATCGCTTGGGTGCTCATAACCGATGGAATGCCCGATTTCTCCAATCCAGAAAAGGTAATCTGTGTCGAAAGCTTTCCCTGAATTAAACAAAAACACCAAAGAACACATACGCCGTATTCTCTACTCCAAAAAGACTGCACATTATTACAGTGTGTGTATAGGCCAGGCCCGCTGTGTAATAAAGGCAGGCAATAAAATTCGATTTTAGGGATTTGTCACCCGCCGGACGGATATTAGTGACAGATGGCTGACTTGGCAGGCGGTACGAGAGAAAATACACCGCCCCAATTCGACGCTCAAGCGTTTCCCTTCGAAATATTTGACGCCCGTCAAGAAAATAACGCTCCCAAAAGCTTCGACGCCGCACAAAACAAACGCAACTGATGAGGATCTCGACATGAGCAAGGGCTTAACAGAGGAAGAAATCGGTAACTTGACAAGCAGCCTCGCTCCTACCGCTCCGCCGTTTCTGAACGAAACCAAATATTGCCAGAACAGATTCGGTAAGAAATGATTGAGGTTGGCGTCATATAAATAGACTGACTGAATGGTGCGCTTCAGAGGATTATTTGCCCCATTTGGTGCTTGAGGTTGGCGAACTAGAATCGCCCGCCTTCCCAAAAGCGCTGTGTCAGTTTGAGCAGAAAATGTACGAGCTGCACATGCTTTTGTACCAGGACTACTGCGTGCGAGACAAAACAGACGACGGTTTCTTTCACTGTTGCCAGCCGTTTCACATAGCTTCCATCGCCGCCTCGGTTGCTGGCGTGGAAAACTGTTCGCAATACGACGCTGACACCTACTGGCCTCTCTATTGGAAAGCTATTCAACTCTGTGCCAAAAAAGATGAACTCATTCTTGATGCCTTTATGGCGCCTACAAAAGTAGAGCAACAAGTATGAGTAAATCAATTTTACGACTTCTCGCCTAAGATCAAAATCTATTTCAGCACCAATCAGATCAGTGCAAAAAGCTGCTCTTTTTGTATCGCAACTTCTTGCCAAAAAACTTCCCTCACTTTGAAGAAAATCAGAAGAATTTGACCACTTTCTTCTTTCCCTATTACGGCTTCTATTGGATGGTCAAAGAGGGTCTTACACCAATCACTGCAGAGTTGGTGGAATCACTGGCCGAACAGGCTACCGTACCGGGAGTGAAGATTGTGGGCATGAAGTTGGGCATGACAGGAGTGATGTTTGAGCACCACATAAACCAAGACCTCATGTATGCGGGTATGGGACTGTGTCTAGTCCTGTTCTGTATGTGGATCTACACCGGATCTCTGCTCTTCACGCTTGCCACAATTATCGCTATTGTTCTGTCAGCAGGATTGGCCTACTGTGTCTACCAAGTCATCTTTAAGGTACTGTCCACCTTTTTACCGTTTGAAATCAGACTTATTTAGAGAAGAAAATTGTAGTTCTTTATGCAGCAGAAAATTTGCGTGATTGGAAGACAGATTTCGAAAACTTTGCAGTTAACGCAGCAGAAGCGTTAAATTAGATAATCTGAGACATTCCACGAGCTTCACATTTTGATAAGTTGCGCGAGTGCATTCACACTGCAATGGTGAATTGGGTTCAATGCAAATTTCATCTATTCACGCATTTGTATTTTGTTTTGCGTGAATGGATAAAAAACAAAAGCGTGATTTGTGCATTGCGTTCGTTATTCAGATACCACTGTTCCCGTTCATGAATGTGCTGACAGGAGTGCTGTTGATCGGTGTCGGAGCAGACGACGCATTCATTCTACGACAGGCGTGGCTGCACGCTCAATCCATTTCTCACCCAGAATGTCTGACCGAAGTGCTGCACAACACTCTCAAGCACGCCTGTCTGTCGATGCTGGTCACCAGTCTTACAACGGCTGGGGCTTTCTACTCCAACCTCATCAGCAGTGTGGTTGTGATTCGCTGTTTCGGTCTGTTCGCCGGAACGACCATTTTGGTCAACTATTTCTTTGTTATAACATTCCTCCCGGCAGCTATGGTGCTGATCGAGAAGTGCAATCGCGTTTCCAAATGCTCTGAGAGTGCAGTGTGCAAAGTTTGCGCCGGGATCTACACGAAGATCGGCTCTGCTGCAGCTGTAGTTTTCGACAAAGTTCTTCCAGTGGTGGTGACGAAGTTGGCCTATTTATGGGTGATCCTGTTCGTGGCACTGACTGGCTTTATGAGTCTGGCAGTCTTCTACTCCCCCGGTCTCCAGCTGCCGCACAAGGAGCATTTCCAGCTGTTCCGATCGCACCACCCCTTTGAACGGTACGAAACTGAGTTCAAGCACCGCTTTCATTTCTCGGCTGGAGATCGGAGAAGAGAGATGATGTTCACGATTCTCTGGGGCTTCGAGCCGTCGCATAACCTGAGCGGATTCAATGACAGCAAAATGGAAGCGATCAGTGTGTGGTCGAGAAAGAAATTCCGCTTCAGTCACAGTCAAAACTTGCTCTGGTTGAGAGACTTTTGTCGCCGACTGGTCAAACAAAACTTCACCGCCTTCTACCCTCCCATGTTGCGCTCTTGTTTCGCGGAGTCCTTCATGGACTGGATGAAACAAGACTGCCATTCCAAATCGCGTCCGTGCTGCATCGAAAACCCGTTTCCGTACGAGCCGCAGGTCGCCGAAAGATGCATCGGTCGGTTTGCTTTCGAAAAGCGCCAACACCTCTGGGCCAGCGGAGCCTATTTTGTGGAGACAGAAAACGAGACACGCTTCGCCGGGTTGGCAGTGGGATTTTTCTCCACTCACAACTTCTCCATGTCCTACACCAAAATGAACACTTTCTACGAGTTGGTAGGGGGATGGGTACAGCAACAATTAAAAGAGGGCCCAGCAGACGTGAGGGATGGTCTGTTTGTCAGTTACCTGCAGTTCTATGACTTACAACGAGCGCTAGTCAAGGGCACCATAACTGCAGTGTTGATAGCGCTACCGATCGCCTATTTGGTACTGTTCCTGATCACTCAAAATCTGCTGCTCAGCTTTCTAGCCGTTCTTGCCATAACGGGAGTGATTATTTGCACGGTGGGAGTGCTGGTGCTGCTGAAGTGGCAGCTGAACGTGCTGGAGTCGACCATAATCATCATCGCCATCGGACTCAGCTTCGACTTTACACTGCACTACGCAGTGGCCTACCGTCTGTGTCACGAAGACGAGTGCGAAAATCGCGCCCAGTACGCGCTTCGTCGCGTGGGCGGGGCCATTTTTATGGCCTTTATAACAACTTTCCTGGCCGGGGTGGCCATGATTCCTACGGTAACGCTCGCGTTCTTGCAGATCGGACTGTTTTTGATGATTCTCTCCACTATTAGCTGGCTTTATTCCACTTTTTTCTATTGTGCGCTCTTGCACAGATTTGGACCTTCCGGTGATTGCTGTCAGATAGCGGTAGGTAAGTCGAAAAAGTCCCCGACGCGGGATCATTACGGGGATACGCTCAACGGCGAAGAGTACGAATTTCTGACCACCGACCACCACGATACGGTGCATTTGTCGGAGCTGTAGAGTTGTTTATTTGAGAGCATAGTACAGTCAAGCAGTTAACGTCTTATACGCTACTGAACTAACCTGATAACCAGCGTCAGTCACGCATAACTCAGTACCGTACATAACGTTAAGTGCGGATAAAAGAATTTCCGTACCAAATATTTTGGTCTACCCCACCCAAATAATATTATTATATATTATAATCGAAGGTGCAAATTGAAAAAGCTTTATGTCTAGGTACATTTTCGTCCTTGCTCATTTCTTCTTCGGGCTCGGTGCATAACCTGGAATAAATGTCTATTAAAAGAGTGTGCAAATGTTTTCTTTTATTTGGTTTAGTTATAATGTGTCATACTGTACGTACCTGCTGGAGGTGCACCTGGGTACGGCGGCGGTGGACTGTTACCGTAGGAGGGCTGCGGTGGTGTTGTGGTTGGATAGGGAGCTTGCGGTTGTTGTTGGTAGTTGGCTGGAGGGTAGGGGTAGCTTCCACCTTGCGCAGGGTAACTTCCGGCTGGTGGTTGCTGTGGATAAGAGACCGGAGGGGGAGCTGTTCCAGTAGGGTATCCTCCGGGTTTCGGTTGTCCCCCATAGCCGGGTTGATAATACACAGGTGGTGGGGTTTGGTACTATAACGGTTTGAATCAATTCAACAATAAATGGTACGGTGGTAACTTAACTTGTTAGGGGGATCAGCGGTAATTCTTACAAGTTCATTTTTTTGTCGAAAATCAGAATCCAGCGAGTTTCAAAGTTAAACTAGGAATAGTTTAAGAATCATCTCACTTAATCATCACCACACGTATCAAGTGTACAGTCAGTGAGTCAGTGGCGTACAGATGATTTCAAAAGGGGGTGTAAAGTTTTGAAGACCAATTTTTTAAAAGTAGCCTTCAAATACCGCATTCTGAGCATAAAATTGAGCAAAGTTAGCTAACAGTTCTTGTTGTAAAAATACAGAGGCACATTTGGGCGGCTGTCCAAACAGTGGGCGTGAAAATTTGGAAAAATTTGCGTTCAAAAACGCGTGTAAAAGGTGTTATAAATAAAATGAATTCGAAATTAATTGTATTCATTCTAAATTCTGAACAAATAATTAACAGAAATTAACTGTTTTAGTACATAATCCATTGGTTTCTCTAATTTTTGACCGATCGACGTAGTTCATTTTATCTACGGAGTTCTCAAATTTCCTAAGGAGGGGAGGGAGACAATCTTCTCCGATATGCCTTTCCTTTCTACTTACCACAACCACCGGCGGTTCACATCCATGGTGGTGATGATCGTAGTGGTGATCGTGATGATGGTGATCAAAAAGATGGTGAAGATCGTGCTCTAGACCATGATGATGATGGTGATCGTAGTGATGGCCGTGGTGTCCCCATCCGTGATGGCCGTGGTGATGGTGATGGTGATCGTGCCACCAAGGCATTTTATTCAACAGTCAAAGAGACAAAGACGCGTTTAACCAGCCACTAAGTTGGGTAGAAGTGCCGATAGAATAATAGCAGCGCCGATATCGCATGACACGGCGATAAGCAAGCGCACTTTCAGAGCTCTTGTGCTGCTTACACTGCTACACGTCATTTACTGCAAATATACACTCCACCCCCTCGGCCTTGCTCGGTTTTCATCGCAGCACTTAGATTCTCAAGAATTCTTGCACTGGCCTCATTTTCTAGGTGGAAGTCAGAATCAACAGTAGTCTCGCCTTTCTAAAAGTACGTACACACTGCAAACTGTAAGACTGTGTGCAGCCGAAGAACTTATCTTTAAAGTACGCATCTAATAGGCAGTCTGAGGATAAACCAGTTTAGAAACATAGTTTATTGGTTTATCTTATTTTTGACCGATCTTTCCTTTCCTTCCTGCCTCCACGAATAGGGGGTGTACTCACTCTAAACCCCTGGGTACGTTACCGATCAAAGATGTACGTACCACATACTGATATGGTGCGAAACGAACAACGTGAAAGTCAGTCAATTGAACACTCTCTGAGCTACCGTAGTTTAATTAGGTGTGGCCTGTATAATACTGTATGTAGACCGTAGGAGAGCGGTGTGATAACTCACCGCCGCTTTCTGACTGTTCCTGGCTGACGATCTGGTAAAAATGATGATTAGGGCCTTGTCTGTACTTTACTTTCTTGTTTGCTTCGTGAACAGATGGTCTAAAATTGCGGAGAATAAACTTGTTTAATTCTGCTATTTCGTTGTGTGGCGGGGTGGGGCGTCTTTGTGCAGTACCCCCGGAGCAGACAACGGAGCAAAAGCTCTGGTGGAGTACAAGTAACGAGGGGACAATTGTGAGCCTCAGATGTGGACATCTTTTTTGGGGATCACCCAACCTTTTGCAAATGACCGGGGTTTGAACGTATCGGAAAGTTTCTGGCTTTCCGATAGTCAGTTTGTCTTGGTTTAGTGCAGTAAACAGATAGACTGAAAGTTATTTTTTGAAGCATTTCAATGGCAAGCGTTATCTAAACATCTAAAACAACAAATTTTGAGTTTGCGACTGGCTGAAAACGCGTTTCCGAGGGGGTCTGAAATAGGTTTCCGATAGGTCTGAAACAACTTTCCGATAGGTCTGAAACAGCTTTCCGATACGTTCACTTTCTTTTTTTGCTTCCCGATAGGTTGGCCAACTACGCCATATGGCGTTGGTCATTTGCAAAGGGATATTTATAAACTAAGTTAATCAACGAAAAAATCGGTTTAGACCTCTTCAAACTGCTAAAACTGTTAAAATTTATTAATTTTATGCTCAAAGTACCGTTTAAATGCGTTTTTGAAGGATAACTGATGGAATCTTACGTCCCGGAGGTTTGACAATTGTCCCCTTTCATTGGGAAGGTTGTCCCCGATGAAAATGAAAAAAATGGACTTGTCCCTCCCTGGTACTTGTCCATTGACCAATGGGGTACTTTATGTAAGCGTAGTGACAGTGCACCCTGCTGTTGACTGACGTGACTGTACTAATCTTTGTATCAAACGATCTTCGATCACATTTTGTATAGTTTTGTGCACTGAACAATCTTGTAATTTTGTGTGTATTGTGTTGTGTTGTGTGTGATGGGCACGTGGGATCCAGGTAGTGGACATTCTGAAGCAGCCAGACCCAGACACCAAGACAGCCGATCTAACTCGATCAGGCCAGTCTACTGTTCACACTGCGTGCTGTCAGGTGAATCAAAGGTCAACAATCAACGTTCATCAGATGCTGTCTCAACGATCAGACCGTTGCAACTTCAACTGGTACGACTGGACAAAAAAGCGCTGGCTCTCTTACACAAACAATCGGAGCGGGTGTGCTGGTTAGTGCCACGACTGGACAAGCACTGTCTGCTAACTGTGCCTGCACCTCGCTGTCTCCTCATCCGTCAGCCTTTGCTGAGAGCTGGGGTTTTCGATGTGCACAGACCTTCGATCATTACCGTTTGCGATGATGCGCAGGTATTCCGTGTTCCCCGCGGTGGAGTCAAATGTTGTGGAACTGCAACACACGTAATAGGACGTCAGCAGTTTACTTGCAAAGTTTACTCACATGCATTCTAGAGAAAGATCAAATCGGTGCCAATTGAGCATTCCACGCATTTGAGTTGGCCCCCAGTACAGCAGACTGAGCGGGTGTCACCATCGAACAAAACTCACAAGAAATGCATTAAAGGCATCTGTAAAAAGAAATTCCTAGCTCGCAACTCAGAGTCATTGGAGACGCCAGTCAGCTGCACGCACCGATGGACAGTTGGCAAGCAGAGATCAGTGCGTAAGAAGAAGCCAAACACGAAGTTGGTGACAGACAAGTTGGCTTTAACTGCTTCTATTTGCAACTACATCCACAGACGCGCTGTGCCTAATGAATCGCCGATGAATGAATTGGTTTACATTAACGAAGCAGAAGGAAGTGCGTTGGGCGCCAGTTACTCTATGAACAGAAGCGAATCGCACCACACACAAGTGAGGTCAGACGAGTCCGTCGGATGCTGGCTTTCACACACCGCCAGACCCGCAATCTCAGTCGGTCAGTTGTCCGAATGCCCAGACACCCAAGAATGCGATTATGGCCATTGCTATCCAGCTGCAGATCCTACTAGGCAAACTTACTGGTCGCATGATAATCCCGTAGAGTTTATGGAAGACCCACTAGAACCTTGCCAACAGAACTTGGATGATCAAGATTATATAAGACAGGCGCCAGAGGCCCAACCACCTCAGTTTGAGCGACACAATCACTCCTCTAACCGATTCAACTTCAGTGCTGCTCTGGACAATAATACCTGGAGTCCAATAGAAGTTGAAGCAGAGAAACCATTTGTCAGAAGGAAATTGCCATCAGGACTAGGCATCGAATATGAAGCGGTTTCGAAAGATTCTGGGGAAACATGGTTCAGAAGGTTGAGTAATCGAGGTCAAAGAGGTGTAAGGAAGATTCTTCAACCAAGACGCCGGTTGACGGACAATTCAAGGCTAGATCAAAGCTATGCGACTGTGTTAGGAAGTGATGCACTATCTGAACTTGACAGCTATTACGGGCCAAGTGTTGATGAGCGGTCAGTCGATGTCATACAATCATGTCGTGGTAGGAATTATTTTGCCTTTACACCGACCATTGATGATGATAGGAGAAGGAGACGAAAAGTTCCAGAACAAAGACATAAACTACAGTAGATAAAAATATGAAATGAATGCTGAGACTAGTGGCATTATTGAGCAGTGAAATTCAATTGCAAACGTTATAAAATGTCTTTATGATACGCTTTTCCTACACTGGTTTGATTTCTTGATTATTAAATGTATTGCAATCACCCATAGTTAAAGAATTACCTACATACCTAATGATTAAAATGATTGCTTTGCACTACAAGCAGAGAACAATTATTATTTGTAGTGCGTGCGTTCTTTGGCAAAGGTCTAAGCTGTCAGGTTTTATCTTATCAGTGTCGATTTAAGCGTTCTAAACTAAATAAACCGGTTTCCTACTCTTTCCAGTTGCAGATAAAACGCACAGTTCTGTTGGGAGAATGTTGTTGTCATTGGTGGTGGTTGTAATTATTCTGTATCTGTTGTACGATCAGCTTTATGCAAAACGTCTGCCGTACCCACCGGGTCCAACTCCGGTTCCAGTACTCGGTAATTTGCTGCAGTTAGACCGGAACAGACCGGACAAGTCCCTGTTGAAATGGAGCAAAATTTACGGCCCCGTCTTTACAGTCTGGATACCCAAACCTACAGTGGTTGTTACCGATTACGAGATAATTAAGGACTCGCTAATCAAAGATGGTAATGCTAAGTGTATTTCATCTTCGTATTAGAGTGTCTGAATATAATTTTAGGAGACAGTTTCGCAGGTCGGCCGGCATTTTTCTATCAAACCGACCAATACTTGATGAGGTACCAGTGCGGTATTGTTTTTGCGCAAGGGCCGTTTTGGAGAGAGCAGCGACGTTTTGCTCTCCACGTCTTTCGAGACTTCGGTTTTGGCAGAAATATTATGGAGGGCAGCATCATGTCTGAGGTCTGGCATGCTTTTGATTTCATTTTACAGTGCATTTTTTTATTTATACAGGTGCATCGACTAATGACCTATCTAGAGAGTCACCTAGACAGTGCAGCAACTGCAGTCATCAGTCCAAAAGACTACTTATCAGTGTGCGTTTCCAGCATTATCAGTTGTCTGGTGTTTGGCCACCCCTACGAGTTCGGTGACCAGGACTTTCTGTCACTGAAACGACTACTAGAAGAAATTATGGAAGTGAACACCACGCCCAAGATGCTTCTGTTAGACACCTACCACTGGTTGCGTTTTATCCCACTCTTCAACAACTTTGGCTACAAAGAACTGCTCAGAAACCACCAGCGGTTCCACACTTTCTTCTTCAAAGAAATCCAAGCGCACAAAGCCAACTTCGATCCGAACGCCGAAGAGTCAACTGACTACTTGGACGCCTTCTTGCGGCAGTTGCAGAAACGAACCGAAGCTGGCCACGACATGGGAAGTTTTAGGTTGGTTGCAATACAGGGTCGTCAAAAATCAAATAGCCCGGCAGATTTTTTACTTTAGCAACCCTTTAATCTCAACTGATTTGAGTGAATCCTTTTTGAATGAAAGATAGCTCGGCTCATGAAAAATTGGTGAAATTTGCATTAAAATACTCAGTTTAGTTCCTGAGATATTTGCACTAAAAGTCGAAACAGAAAGTCAAGAATTTATCTATCTTTCATTCAAAAAGATTCATTAAAATCGGTTGAGATTTACGGTAGTGATGTAAAAAGTAAATTTAATTGTAACTGAAATTCGCATAATTATTTTCAATTCGTAATTCCTGCATTTCGCAGTTCCGATGTCCAGTTCGTTTTCATAAAAGTTTTATAATAATAATTATAATATAGTTCAATTAATTTAATCCAAATTCAAAAGTTTCACCATAATTTAATTGTTGGCTTGTTCGGAATTTCAGTTATTATTTCAATTATTTTCGGTGGTGAATGTAAGGAACTGTATGAGTATTAGAGACACACAACTTCAAACAAAAACCTAAGGCTTTATCACCTGTTTTATGTTGACTTTCTACTGTATTTGTTTTGTAACATTTTACTCTCTGTTTATCATTTTATACGGTTCATAAAACCTAAGCAGTGACTTTGACTGTATGGTGCGTGTACACCTCCCTTTTTGGCGGAGGTACAGTGGAGAAGATCCCACCCACAAAACGATAAAATTCTATAATTTTACATAACTAATTTACGGTTGCTACAGAAAAAAATCTGCTAATTAGTTTCACGGACCCTGTAAAGTTTCTGTTTCATGCAGTTCTTAGTTTCAGTGAATGGCAGTTATTCGCAGCTGCCGTAGATTTATGGGTGGCCGGTCTCGAGACAACAGTGACCACACTGCTTTGGTTTATAGTGTTCATGTTGCATCACCCTGAAATTCAGACGAAAGTGCAGTCAGAGATAGACCATGTATTGGGCGAGCATCCAGTCACCCTTTCCGACCAATCGCGTCTGCCTTTCGTGATGGCTGTGATTAACGAAACGCAGCGGTTGGGCAACATTTTCCCTTTCAACTTGTTCCATGCCACCGTCCAGCAGTGCCGTCTGGGCAAGTTCCTAATTCCCGCACGCACTCAAGTCTTGCCGCAGATTGCGTGCGTAATGTCGGATCCGCGGTACTTTCCCAATCCGGACGTGTTTGATCCAGAACGGTTTCTGGAAGATGGCGGCAGCAGGCTAAAGGAGGTGGAACAGTTTGTACCGTTCAGTTTGGGTAAGAGACAGTGTCTGGGCAAGAGTCTGGCTCGCATGGAACTGTTTTTGGTCTTTACCACTCTTCTGCAGAACTTTAGACTCACTGTACCTCCTGGACACTCTTTGCCCAGTCTGGAGGCAGTTGGTGGCCTTACTGCCCCGCCCAAACCGTACCAGCTGCAAATTGTGAAACGAAATAATTCGTAGCATTTTTCGATACAGTCCGTTCTTTCTACTTCTCTACATTGTATGCATGTATGTATGTGTGAAACTGTGCCTATGTACGTAGACAGACACAGTAGTGCGTCATACCGCATTAGTCCAAATTTGGAAGAGTACATTACGTATATAATAGACTCTAAATTTCGGTTATCTTTTACAAAAAGAATGATAAATGAGACTCAAGGATTGGTGAATTTAGTACAGATAAATAGATACCAGACAGACAAAAAAATGTATCGTCGATTTTTGGGCGTTTGCTTCACATGCTTTGGTATGTTGTTCGAGTTCCAGTGCATTGGGTCCGAAAAAACAACCCAGTAGATAAATTTTCATTAAGATACTTTGCCTAGTTCCTGAGTTATTTGCCCTCAAAGTCAAAACAATAATTTTGGCAATGCACAACAGTAATTAAAAACAACCAAGCAAATTTTTCGCTGTAACAGGTAAATCTCTACCCATTTGAATCAATCTTTTTTGAATGAAAAGTGTAACGAAATCCCTTTTGTTCACCGCCAAAATCACTGTTATGACTTTGAGGGCAAATATCTAAGCAACTAAGCAGAGGATTTCAATAAAAATTTCACCAATCCCTCAAGAGTTTATTTGTCTCTTAAAAAAAGATTTATTTATATCGTGAAGATTTACGGTTGCTACAGCAAAAAGTCTGCTAGGTTGTTTTTTACGGAGCCTGTATTATAACGCATTGTTCAAATTAGAATTTATTGTATGAAGTCTATGTTACGAACGTATGTATAAAGAAGAATGGTATAAATAAACACGAGGCCATAAACACATTAGGAATGCACTGACAAAGCATTCACTTCGTCTCCACTTTCATAGGAACCCTTTTCAAGCGTTTCTCCTGTAAACAAAAGTTTAGCAAGTTTCAAAACGATAGACTCTATTAAAATTACTGAGAAATCCGCATTTATTAAACCGATTGAACCAATATTTGGAATGTTTGTTTAAAATTTTATGCGTTGAAATTTCAACTGTACAGCCCGCTGCCTCTTTATAACAGACTCTACTGATTTCTTGTTTGACAATGAGAACTGAGAATAAATTGATCTGATAGAAAAATCGATAGTGCTGCATGTAAGCAACGATTAAAAAAAGGTCTATCATTTTGAACCATCCCACTATTTATAGAGTATAGATAAAAAATGTCCCATCGCTTTTTCGGCCTGCACTCAAAGATTTCGTTCTCAGTCACTTCTTTACCGATTTGGCTCAAATTTTCAGCAAAAATTAACAACCTGGTTGGCCAAATATTCTGCAAGTTTAGTGCCAAAATTCCGACTCATACTGGTTTTATGACCCGAAAACTAGGAATGAGGGTGGTCCACGCAAATTCATTTTTTTTCGGTAATACAAGGAATACAGGCCTGAAACTTGCAGGAATGATTGATGTTGCTATTGGGGATAACATACTAAGCGGGCAGCCCTGTAGCTCAAAGGGCACTAAAATTGGGGAATTTAAAAAACATGACTAAATATGACTTTTCTTCGTAAAACCGGCAAAATGACGATTCTAAAGATTTTCGATTTTCAAAAAACGCTGCAGGGATGGTTTCTATTATGTGGAACAGAGTTTAAATATCAGGTTCATTTATTTGTCGAACTTCCTGCTACAATCTGTGTTGATTAACAACAGATTCAGTGCTTTGATTCTAGAAGGTGCGGATTTCTTAACTATGGAATTTTCACTCAAGTTTTTGAAATTCCCCAATTTTAGTGCCCTTCGAGCTACAGAGCTGCCCGCTTAGTATGTTATGCCCAATGGCAACAACAATCATTCCTGCAAGTTTCAGGCCTGTACTCCTTGTATTACCGAAAAAAATTAATTTGCGTGCACCACCCTCATTCCTAGTTTTTGGGTCATAAAACCAGTATGAGTCGGGACTTTGGCACTAAACTTGCAGAATGTTTAGCCAACCATGTTGTTAATTCTTGCTGAAAATTTGAACCAAATCGGTAAAGAATTGACTGAGAACGAAACTTTTGAGCGAAGGCCGAAAAAGCTATGGGACTTTTTATATCTATACTGTATTTACGTACCCAGGGCTGCAGCCACGATGTCAGCAGTGAGTAATTCTCTTCTTTCGTAGAATCCCTGTATCCATTTGCGAATTTCCGGATCGTGGGCCGTATCCCGAATGGTACGCACACTTTCTGAATCCACTCCCACAGGGTCAAAATGCAGAACCTACGATGTATGGTACCTCAATAGATGTATGTACACATACCCTTATGACCTAAATGTCTTTCTTAGCGCAACGATAAGGACTAAAACAGCCTAAGGCACGTACTGCACTGCCTATCGTATTGGTAAAAACAGACCGTCTGACCGAGGTTGCAAATATAAAATGATTTGGGCTCAATTATTATTATTATTTACACAACCCAACCTTCACGTTCATTTAGTTAAAGTGCACAGACCTATGTTCGCAACAAAACGAATAATCGCAAATTAGAAGTTGTTGGCACAAAAAGGGACCTCGATTGAAAAATTATCGATTGTCAGGGTGGTTAGACGGTAGCCGTGCCGCGGATTGAGGCGATCTATTCTGGCCAAGAATGCATGCAATACAGTGCAATACCTTGATATTCTTTTCTTCTTTAGCAAGTACATTGAGCACCATTAGCCGACTCGGTTTCACTAGACTGCTCATTCCGAAGCAGGGCACAGCTCTGACTGCACTAGGTGCCGTCAGATTGACCAGAAAGCGCTGAGCAGCAGTGTCGAACACATTGAAAAAGACCGAATTTAACACCACCATAGACACTAGGTTGGTATCCAGTTGGTCCTGACGCAACCAAGAACAAACGATTATAGAAACATTGTATCTACAATCAATTGCATACCCGCAACTTCTTTGGGTCGTTCATATCGACAACACGAGTGCTCACGTCACCAAGAGAAGCACCGTTATGAACTATCAACGCCTGAGAAAAGGAAGCTGGAGACGAGCCATTCTTTAGACACGCCTATAATAGCTACACTAATTAGGCCCAACTGATAAAGTTTGAATTAGGTCAAGGTTTGGACCCGAAACCTAATTCAGAGTAGGTCAAAGTTTTTCAAGATTTCTTTCTTGCTTCTTTGTTTTCTTTACCTTCCATTTTCCACCTTTCTTTAACTACACACCATCTACCATAGTTATACCGTCTGGGGCTAAAGCAGGATGGTATAGCAGAAAGTCTATTAACTTTAAATTAGCCTAACTTTACCCCTGGTCAAATGAAAACTGAACAAGTGTATAAACAAATACATACATCAATCAGATCTTTCCTGTACGTCTCTGGTTCGGTGTCCTTCAAGTTCCACTGGAGCAGATGTATGTCGGGCATTTGTGGTCGCTGCTCTTTGGCACTTTGCCAGACTTTGTTCAGTCGTTCTATCGATCGGGAGGTGAGGATGAGCAATGAGCCCGTGCCTAACTTGTTGGCAAAATAGTGGGAGAGCGCTGCTCCAATGTGTTGACTGGCGCCAGTGATCAGTACAACGGAGTTTTTAGAATAATCCATAGCTTCTACAAAGCAACCCTGCCTGCCGAGCTTCTACAGTGCTCTGAGTATGCTGATATTTGCAGGAGATAAGCCGTGTACAATACGGCCGAGATAAGAAACCTGCTGCTCTGTCTTACAAATTTTGCAAATCTTGTCAGCTACGTACGTACGTTGTGCAATTTTTGCTTTCGTAGCTGAGAAAGCCAGATAAATTTTAACGCCAACATACAGCTCTGAACTAAAAGCGACTGTGTAGTTCAGGTTAACGGCCAAGAAGGTAGTAGAAGCAATACAGACAGTAAACAGTTTAATGCAGCACCAAACACTTTCCGTACATACTATTGCACAGTTTCAGAAAATCCATATGCACTCATTTTGCTGCATTTTCTAATGGTGGTGGTGGTGACCATGACCTGAAACGCAGTGCTATAGATATATAAGTACTTAGGCTTAATCCCCTTAAACTGCCTTACAAACACTAACGTTAATTCTGTTACTAATGCTTAGGTTGTTTGTGAGTTCGAATCGAAACCTGTCGAGGCGATGGGAAGTAGTGGACACAAAGCCCAACTCAGGCCGTCGAAAGTCAGCAATGGCAAGTAGATAAATGGGAACCAAACCGGCGCGGACAGCAAAAAGGGAGGGTTTCTGTTAAGTTAAGGTGGCTGCCTTTTCTTGTGTCTCTCTCTTCCTGCTCATCAGTTGGCTACTCCTAGTCCGAAACAACAACAACTACAACTGCTACGTTTAAGTTTAACTTTTTGCCTCGAAAGCCAATTAGGCGAATGGCAATAATTACCATGGTGGTGCTCTTCCTTATGGTGATGATGCATCTCCTGATGATGGTGATGCATGTCCTGGTGGTGATGTTGCATTTCGTGGTGAGTAATTTCATGATGGTGACCATGACCATGAACCTCCACATGATGATCGTGGTGACTCTCATGATGATGGTGATTGGCGAAGGTATTAGGTACGTGCGAAAGAAAGCCATGTCCACCGTGGTGACCTCCATGGTGATCGTGATGATGATGGTGATGCGACATATCTGTGCTGATCAAGTCGAGACACTGTGACACGACACTCTGCCTGTGCGCAAATGGCCGTCTTACTTTAGATAAGAAGGAACAGTGTTAACATGACGTGAGTGAGATGTGTCATACATGTAACAGGTCACCCGCCGAAGGGGGATTGGCTTGGGCACTAAAAACGCTACTTTTGGGCTAAAAATTGTCAATAGGCTAATTTGGGCTCAAATACACAGCTAAAAGGTGCTGCATTACAGGCGACTTTAGCAATTTTAGTGTCTGAAATCGCAAAAATTTATTGCTCAAAACGTACATGACAGAAAATCGGAGGAGGTCTGAAAAATCGTCCCGGGGGTGTCCTCGATCGGGGGATCTGGCCTAAATAGGGTTGGGGGAACCAGTGGCGTACCCAGCCGGTGCAGGGTGTGTGTGTACACCCCCTCTTTGCGGTGGAGGTAGGGAGGAAAAATTAGACAAAAATAAAAGAAATGAATTAATTATGTAACAAAACTGTTTATTTTATGCTCAGAATACCTTTTAAATGCGTTTTCGAAAGCTAAATTTTCAAAAATTTCTCGCCCTGGTCGGGCAGAAGCCCAACCAGGCCACTTTAAACTACTAAAACGTGTAATTTCTGTCAATTTTAAGCTCAGAATGCTTTTTAAACACGTTTTAAAAGCTAATTTTGCGAAATTTTCTCAGCCCTATTGGGCAGCGGCCCAACCATAGGCAACTTCAAAATTTTACACCCCCTTTTGCAAAATCGTCGGTACGCCACTGGGCACAGCTCCCAGACCCCCTGTTACATGCACGGTCGGACTGTTCCGAATTTGAAGCATTTTGTTCCCTAAAACGTGTCAAATTATCCAACACCTGCGGAACTGCGTGTAGGTACTGTAGGTGAGAATAGACTGATGACGTAACAAGGTTTACTTTCTCACTCGGGCATATGCGAACCAAAACAGCTATACTGTGCGCACTTACAGAAAATCGTACATACGTACTGTAGTTCTTTAATGGTAACATAGATTTTTCAAGTATTAAGTACTGTACATACTGTACATTGACCGTCCACAAAGTCTGTACAACAAAAAGCGAATAAATATGCAATACTTGGTTGACCAGTGACCATCAGTAAAACCCTGAAGAGGACATAATGGCGAAGACCACTGTTGTTATTATGCCAGCCAGTGCCATCAAGCCAACCACCACGGCCAAGATTCTAAAACAGAGCAAGATTATTACACTACAGTGCAACCTGTAGGTAACTAGGAAAAACTGTACTTTTCGACAATTTGATAGTCTTAATTTCAACAAAAGATATCCAAAGATGGTTTTTCAGTTAAGAATGTAAATATTGGCCAGTTTACCTGCATCCCATCGGCAAATCGCTCCAAGGGTAGCGGCGTTCCTCTCTATAGCGTGGCGGATAATCGTCATTTGTGTAGACAACAGTTTGCTGCGGTGGATGGCCGTATCGACTGTCCATATTAGCTCGGTTTTGGAGTATTGGAGACGGGGTTGGTGTATAGAGTGGAAGAACCGGTCAGTGCGTCTGAAGAAAGAGCAGTACTAGAGGACAGAGCAGAGCTGTCTGTCACCAAGCCAGCGCCAATGTAAACTTTTTGTGCGGGCTAGTAAATCCGTCGGCGCTGAACAAATACACTGAAATTGGCACAAACGCAAACGACAACGTGCGCACGGGGCGCGGCCTATCAATTATTAATCGAATTTATTTATTTAGTCATACTACCTGTCCGTTGAGTAATCGTCCTCTGCGGTAGTGAGTAAGCCTGCCGCTTTTCTTATCAAGGTAGACGCATGAAAGTTCTCACTTGGCCTAAACAATTCTAAAACTTTGGCGCAGAACAGTGTGTCGGCGACAGTTTGACGGTCGGAGCAGTAAAACCTGCTGGCCGGTTGAATTCAAGTTTCTACAATGGCAAGACGCGCTCTTTGACAACACTGCCAGTTTTATTATGAGACGTAAGAGTACATAGGAAGGAAGTTAGAAAGACAGACAAGTGTTAGAATGCACCAACCCAAATGAATTGCAATGCAAGTTCTTGCAACATTTAACAGATCATCATCAGTCAATCATAGTATAGTGCAGCAACCGTGGTGGTCGTCATGGTGATGGTGATGGTGATCGTCGTGATGGGAGTAGTGGTGATCAAAGTGAGGCACCTCGTGATGCCCGTGGTGTTCATGGTGGTGATGGTGCTCGAAATGATGCTCGTGGTGATGGTGATCGTGATGATGATGATGATCCATACTTAATTTCAAATACATTTGTACAGTATTCAGTACGAACCTAAACGCTTACCTGTTCAGCAACGCTGTCACAACACGCAATACAGTACGTCGACGTAAGGCGCGCTAGCTGATCCTTTATGTCAAGACAAGCCATTATAATCTTATCGTATACGTACATTTGCTCTTCGCTGGACGTCAATTCACATCACACTATCTCGTTGCACAGTTTGCAAACTAGCAAGGAGCTATAAATACAGGGACCGTCAAAAAAATAACAACACCGCAGGTTTTTCGCTGTAGCAACCGCAAATCTCAACCGATTTGAATGAATCCCTTTTTTGACATGAAAGATAGTAAATTCATAAAAGATGGTTGAAACTTTTATTTGCGTACTCTGCTTAGTTCCTGAGATATTCGCTCTCGAAGTCAAAACAGTGATTTTGCCAATGAACAAGGGATTTTTATTATTATTATGCAACGGTTGCACTTGCACTTCATAATAAAACGGATTCCTACTACTGCTGAGAGCTACTGGAGGCTACATACACACGCTCAGTTTACTTCACCAGTAAAGAAAAGTGAATCATCGCGAATCAAAAATCGCGATCAGAGGGAAAATTGCAGTAAACTGGATAAAAGATCTGGGTATTCCCAATATAATCGGTATACCGGCACCGGGTACGGGTAGAATACCTACCTGGAATTGGTAGGTGTTTATTGCGTAGGTATTCCCATAAAAAGCCAATTTTCGGTATGGGTTCGGTCGCTGTACCCAATCAACAATACAACCGCAAATCTAGAATGCCAACAGAACCAATTCTACATACAGTTCAAGAACGATCTTAGTTTGTCCAAACACTGTAAATAAACTTGAAACCTTATTAGTAGCTCTTCCAGATTAAGCTAAACACAAGCTCGTTGAGCCTTGGGAATATTTTGCGCGCTTCAATGCGGGCTCAGAAAACGGAAGAAATGGTAAATTTCAACTTTCCGCTCTCGCTACATATTTTCAGGGTCCGACAAAAAACAACCGCAGATTTTTACTGTAGCAACCGCAAATCTCAGAATTTTTGCTTTCAGAAGTTCAGTTTGCTTTGATTGATAGTATGGAAGCATACATGTTGTAACAGCTCCGGGCCGGCCTGGGGGAGGGGGTAGGGGGGTTTCGCCCAGAAGGGGGGTCCCAAATTTCGAAAAGCTCCAAAACGCCTAGAAATGCGTTTTTAGCACTTTTTTTTCAGTAAAGACGTTAAAAATCGCTATTTGAAGCTGTCAAATAGCGTTTTAGAGCTAAAAACAAGCAAAAAATGACAAAAAGGGCTTCCAAAAACACCGATATTTCTTAAATATCAGCAGTGGAAACGCCAAATTTGGTTCCCAATAGCTTTTCAAGCAAATTTTAGGCTAAAAATTAGTGATTTCTGAGCCAGTTTGTTAGTACTGGGAGCCACTACTAAAGGGTTTCTCAAAAAATGATCACATTTCTTTTTACTGCCATTTCCGCAAATTTTGATCAAATAGGCTGAAATTTGGACCATAGGTGCCAAAATTCGGGGAATTTTATGTGTTAAAGTTTGGTGCACTAGGCTTGACTCATTCCCGAGAAATTTCAAAAAAAGTGAAATTTGGTAATTCCAATAGTGAAAGTCGGTCACCGAAAAAAAATGATCACATTTCTTTTTGCTGCCATTTCCGCAAATTGCGACTAAATAGGCTGAAATTTGGACCATAGGTGCCAAAATTCGGGGAATTTTATGTGTTAAAGTTTGGTGCACTAGGCTTGACTCATTCCCGAGAAATTTCAAAAAAGTGAAATTTGGTAATTTCAATAGTGAAAAGGTCACCGAAAAAATGCTCACATTTCTTTTTCCTGTATCTTTCGTAATTTTTGTCACAATTGGATTAAATTTGGAGTGTAAACGCAGAAATTCAGGGTAATTCGTGTGTAAAAAGTTGAGCATGAACTCCAACTCTAGAGTTTAAACGTTAGAGTTTAGGCGTTAATGAAATGTAACGTTTTTTCGGTAACCGACTTTCATTATTGAAATTACCAATTTTCACTTTTTTTTGAAATTTCTCGGGAATGAGTCAAGCCTAGCGCACCAAACTTTAACACATAAAATTCCCCGAATTTTGGCACCTATGATCCAAATTTCAGCCTATTTGGTCAAAATTTGCGGAAATGGCAGTAAAAAGAAATGTGATCATTTTTTTAGACACCCTGTAGTACTTGTATTTTTTGGTCGGGGGGGGGGCGTCCCTTAACCTGTCTCGGGGGGAGGGGGTTGGCCTTTTTAGCTAGGGGGTAACCCCCCAAACCCCCCTAGTACATGTATTACACGTGTATGCAAGTCTAGTTCAATTAACTTTAGCAAAAGAATTATTTCAGGCACCGCTATACAAGACATCAGAAAAGCAGGAAAGAAAAAGCCACTCAGTCAAACAGATCACATAAGAACGCAATTATCCCCGCAATCCGTGCAATCGCAGCAATCAGCGCAGTCCATTCCACCTCCGTCAGTGTCGTCATCAGTTTGCGACCTTCCCGGACAACAAGCAGCCAAAGGAGAACTGCCATCATCCCTCATGCAGCAGGCACATAGCATCAGCTTTTCGTCGGTGTTTCGCACCACCATATCGTCGCCATTCGGCTGCGTTTCTATAGGACTTTGTTGGGCCATACTACTTTGAGAGTTAGGACGGACAGCAGGCACTCCAGCAAAAACACCAGCAGCCACTAACGATCTACGCAGCCCGTCGGCCGCCTGGCAAGAATTTATCTGGCAGCTTTTGCGATCAATTTTTCCTCATACTTCGTTCACATAATTAAGCAATTATCCGGACAGTCACAATCACACGTGTTATCGCCTTCGGCATCAAAACAATCGGGACTACAAGCGTCCAGACAGGCGTCACACGACCCGGCCGGACAACAGGCAGTCAGACACGGTCCTGCCACACAAGGACACTCCTCACAACAGGCCAATGGATTGAGTTGACCGTCTGCACTCAGACAACAGGCGCAGCAGACCACCGGAGCACAGAGGTCCTCCTCGTTGTCCGCGCTGGCTAGCTCTTGGTCATTTTGAGGTTGTTCGCAGACAACTTGTCCGTCTGTATTGTCGGTCTCTGACATAAGCCAAATCAAATAACTTGTAGTGTAGGTGGTGTTTTGGAATTAACAGTAGAAAGCGCTTGGGACAGCGCTTGCTGACAAGCATAGGCAGGCAGGCGCAGCTGTTAGCAAATGACATTTGGTAGGAGGCCGGCTGAGAGAAAGCGCAGAGTGGGGAGGTTGTTATTAGTCGAGATGAATAAACAAATTTCATGGATGAGTTTGAGATAGATTTAGTCATAAAACTCAGGAATCCGCCAACAACTTGTACTTCTACAAAGGCAGTGTTCTTTCAGAAAACTGTTGTGATGTAGTGTAAAAGTAAAGTTGCAAACATTGCACAGTCAGGCACCTAACGCCGTTTATGGTACCGACACCATATAAGGTGCCGGTACCATATATGGTACCACCACAGTCGCCGAACCTGGGGGCACCATATATGGTACCAGTACCCTAGGTACCGGTACCACATATGGTACCGGCACCTTATATGGTGTCGGTACCATAACCGGCGTTAAGTGCCTGACTGTTGTACGCCGCATCTGCAAACGGAAAAATGCGGCGGTTGTAGAAGTGGTAGAAAGCCAGTGACGTATTTTGTGTGAACCAATAACTATACAGTAACAAATAATACACAAGAAATGAATCACACTTTGGCTTTCTTGGCTTCGGATGAGCTTTTACCACCGGAACCCGTTACTGGAACGTCCCATTTAGATTTGCGAGCCTTACGGTCGGCTGAAAGTAGCACTGTTCTGCTATATGTACTGTACGTACATTGTACAGGCGCCAAAAAACAACCAAGTAGATGATTCGCTGTACCACCCGCAAATCTCAACAGGTTTGAATGAATCCTTTTTTAAATGAAAGATAAATAAATCCTTAAAAGGCTGCTGATTTTCATTAATTTATTCTGCTTAGTTCCTGAGATATTGGCACTAAAAACCAAAACAGTGATTTTGGCAGTGAACAAGAGGGATTTTTTTATTATTCTGCGCTTCGTAATAAAACGGATTCCTACTACTGCTAAGGACTATTGGAGGCTTTACAGGTGACACCAGTGGCGTATGCAGGGGGGTGTACGGTGTGCCCTTTGCGGTGGAGGTAGGAAGAAAAAGTCTGTCAAAAATATAAGAAACTAATGAATTATGTACTAAAACTGTCCATTTTGTGCTCAGAATGCCCTCTAAATGCGTTTTTGAAGGCCAAATTTTCAAAATTTTCTCGCCCTGGTCGGGCAGAAGCCCAACCAGGCCATTATAAACTACTAAAACCTGTAATTTCTGTTAATTTTAAGCTCGGAATGCGTTTTAAACGCGTTTTTGAAGGCTAATTTTGCTAAATTTTCTTACCCTGGTTGGGCAGCGGCCCAACCAGGCACTTTCAAAATTTTACACCCCCCTTTCCAAAATCCTGGATACGCCACTGGGTGACACAGAAACTCGGTATACTTCAACACTAAAGTATCATTAGCCCCAGCAGTAGGAATCTGCTCCATTATGAAATGCAACGGAATCACTCTTGTTCTTTGCCAAAGTCTGTTTCGACTAGAAGGCAAATATCTCAAGAAATAAACTGTGAATCTCAATAAAAATCTTTCAAGAATTTATCAATCTTTCATTGAAATTTATGGTTGCAAAAGTAAAAAATCTGCTGGGTTGTTCTTTATATCTCTGTTTTGATTTTGAGGACGAATATCTCAGGAACTAAGCAGGCTATCATAATAAACGTTACATCAATCTTTCTTCAAGAATTTATTTATCTTTCATATAAAAAGGATTCATTGAAATCGGTTTAGATTTGCGGTTGCTACAGCAAAAAATCTGCTGAGTTGTTTTTTTTGGCAGACCCTGTATATGCTGGTTCTTTTCGAGGTATTTTGTTTGCTTTTTATCCGTTAGCTTTGTGTTTTGTTCTCATTTGACTTGACAACCATATCGGTCGCAAGAGACTGATAAAAATTAACAAGTCAAGCGGAGAAATTTGATTGGTGAGAAATTGAACACTTGACATTTACCTGTAAAACCTGTAAATTGGCCAGCTGACTTGTAAAATTTATCAGGTTTGCCGGTTTTGTCAAGTACAAGTCAATTAATTATGAAAAATTGGGACCATGGCGATTCTTCTCTGAAAGGGCTAAAAATTGGAAGAACTGTGGGCAAAAATCATAAATGTACTAGGGGGTTTGTGGGTTACTCCTAGCTGGAAAGATCAAAAACACCTTACCCCCACCACCCTAAGACAGTTTAAGGACCCCAGAGCCCGGCCCAAAAATACAAGTACTAGTTGTGGTGTGGCTAACAAAGTAACTCATAAATCACTATTTCTTGCTTAAATTTCGCTTTTAAAAGCCTTTGGAAACTTGGGGTTTCAGCTGCAGATATTTAAAAAGAATCGGTGTTTTTGGAAGCCCTTTTTATCGTTTTTTTACATGTTTTGTGCTCTAAAACGTTATTTGGTAACATAAAATACCAATCTTTAGTCTCCTTCCTTACTGAGAAAAACGTGCTAAAAACACATTTCCAGGCGTTTTGGAGCTTTTTGAAACTTTAGAGACACCCCACTGGGCGAAACCCCATCGACCCTCAAACCTGACCGAAAACCTCCGTTCCCCTCCACGGCCCCGACCTGTTACATGTATGGCCAAAACCGTTCAAAATACATCTCTAGTTTAGCTTAAATACAGTTTCGTGTCTATATGCAAATACAGTTTCCGTGTATATGTAAGAGTTATTGCCAGACCAACCCCCTGTCTGAGTCGGATGACCTGTGAATTTGTGCGCACGATCGGCTTGCAAAAGAAGAGTTAAATGTTGATTACCGACAGATAGCACGGAATCCTTTTTGCTAGCGTCGTTTTTGGTCTGCTTCTCTTTCTCCACCTTGTCCATAGCCACTTTTTGCGCTTCAGCTGAAACTCAACTGTAGAAAACTGATAGCACCAACGGAAATGTGATATGAAGTTGCAGGGTGCCACGATAGAAAGAACACCCAAATTAATAACTCCCGTTATGGAAGGGATTCCTCCGCCTGGCAGAAAGTTTGCAGTAATCCTAGCATTCAAACCGGTTCTATTTTAAACTTTGGCAGAGTTGTTTACTAACGAAATGGTTAGAAACAACGCGCTACAACTGGCGGAAAGTGACTGATTGTGTGTGACCGTCGACTGTTCACACCAATTTTTTTGCACAGATCAGAGTTGTACCGCCAAGAATAAATAAGCGCAACAAGTGTTCAGATCAATCAATCGGTACTGCTATCGTGCCGTTAAGTTATGAGCTTTTAATTTATGACCTACTCGTAGTAAATGTCAGCTAACAAACAACCTGAGTTTTACGTTCGACATCTCTACAGCCGACTGAACTATAAATTTGAATTTTTCATAGAAAATGTGAGACCTGCAGACCGTTAGAAGAATTAGGGATAGATCCAGACATTTTCTAGAAGAAAATCGCTAGATCTAGCTCTAGCTCTAACATGTAACAGGGGCTGGGGTCTGCCCCACCCGACTTATGCCAGACCCCCCAGACGGTTTTTTTACCCATTCCCCGATTTTTCTGGCTGGCAATGAACTTTTGAGCAGATTTTGGCGACTTTTTGCAATTTCAGACACAAAAATTGCCAAAAGCGGCTGTAAAAGAGCACTTTTGAGCTTTGTTTCAGCCCGATTTAGCTATCTTAGACGACTTTTAGCCATAAATTTGCGATTTTTCTATTTCTGTGCGTTTTTTAATGCCAAACCCCCTCCCAAAATTTGGGCTCAGACCCCCGGCCGGCGCCAGACCCCCAACCCATACCCCTTCGGCGCATGACCTGTTACATGTGTGCCCTCTACCCCTCTGGATTTTTGCAAGAATTTTCTACATAGAAATAATGATAAAAGTAAGCTTACATTATTTGTAAATTAGCTCAAAATAGCTCATTTTAACCTATTGCAATAAAAAATAAGCCAGAAAACATTGATTTTAGCGAACAATCGGGCTTAGCTGACCACTTATCAACCCCTCAGAATTTCAAAATTCTGCCTTCTGCTAGAGCATGTCTGGTCCAGAGCTACCTGTCTTCCAAAAGTAAGGCGTACCAATTTTGTCGTAGTAGTCGGAGGGCTTGAATCCGTGAGGGTCGAAGATGTGTTTCGGAAAGTTGGAACCGATTTCGTCTATACCAACGTGTTCAATCAGCTTTTCGTATATGCTGAAAGTAAGAAGCTACGATGCCAAACCCAACAGCAGCATACTGGTAACATTGGCGAAAAACTGGGCTAGCATATGGGATCAGAATACTGTAAGTCAAACACCAGAAGCAAAGTCAAAAGAACAAAATGCTTGGAAAAGCTTTAAAAGTGGTTGAAAAACAAGCTTATTCAAGGTGTATTAGACAACTTGTATACCGAGATCGCACTCAATTTTGGCAACAAAATCGCACCAAACAGTCCCGAAATTTTTCTCTAAGGCCAAATAAACTTCGTATTGGCGGCAGACTTCAGCTTGGATGGGTCGGTTCGGCTATACATATCAATGAGAGACGGATTACCTGGGATTTCGAAAATCCTTCCGTCTCTGAATCATCGTGTTGAAATCGAATCCTTCTGACTTCTTTCGAAAGTATTCGGCAAAGCGCTCCTGAAACAAAGTGCAGAGCTTGCACAAGATGGTGAGGTGAGGTGAAGTACCAGTAACTCCTTGCTGCATTGTTTGTCTGGAGGGGGTGGCAACTGCACGTCAGTGTAGAGATCAGCTTCGGCAGCCGGAGATTCGCTGCCCGCTGCTGACTGAGGCGTACCCACCGCACCTGAAACGCCCACTGCCGACTCTACACAGAAAACGGTATCATTAGCAGTCTGACTGTCTCAGGTAAATTAAGCATATATTTAGCTGGGTTTTGGGCTGGGGGAAATAGGGTTTCAGCACTATGCCCAAAGGGGATTCAGCGACCTTTTTGGGCTAAAAAGGGCTTTTGAACCACAAATTAGGGTTCCAGAACCCAACTTTGGGCCTCTAAAACCTTAATTGGGGTTCCGAAACCCTGCTTAGGGTATCTGAAACCCTGTTTAGGGCTTCTGCAACCCTGTTTACGGGTTTAGAAAACCAAAATAGAGTTTCAAAAAATTCCCCTCTAGAATCCGGTTGGAGGGAATTTTCCCCGAAAATCGGGCCTTCTTGTCTTGTTTTTTATAGAATTTGAAAAAGTTATGCAATGAAATCATACATGGGCAAGCGGGGTCTCAACGGGTTGGCCTCCTTTAGGCTCTGACCTACCTACCTCGACGCCACGCGGCCGCCGCTTCCCCATCAGGATTTTTCGTGAACAGTTTGCATACAAAATTAAGATAAAAGCAAGTTTAAATTAGCCGCTAATGAGCTCAGAATAGCTTATTTTAACCTATTTAAACCAAAAAATAAGCGAAAAAACTTGATTTTAGCCAAAAAACGACTTTTTAGTTTTCTACCACCTCATCCGAAATGCTAGCCCATGTCTTGCGAGCGGGCCTACCCTTCCTCCTAGCTGACCGATAAAAGCTCAAGCGTCCAGAACCCCATAGCCGCAAATTTTGGCCACTTCAACTGCTGTTTCTACCGTGATACTGATAACGAACATTTTGGCTTTACCTTCCATCAGAAACTACTGTAAGGTACTTATATGGGCTACGGAAAGGCTACAATGCTAAAGTCTGCAATTGCAAAGCGAATATTAAGCAAGCAAAAGGCAAATCAAGGTAATAAAGTGTGTACCGGTCTCGAGGGATTGTTCGAGCAGAGCGTGCACGTCCAACTGATCTTCAGTGTCTCCAAACGATTTGCCTTCCTGTTCTTGTCTATCCGACCCTTCATCTCCTTCCGACGACCCCTCCTTCCTTGCGTCTTTGGAATCGGTCGCTTCTACAATTTACATGCACAAATTTTGGTTGAATTGTCTTGTCGCATTTTGTTACCGGCTTTCTTCAAATTTTTTAACCTATCCCTTTCGGAAAAAGCAATGCTCTATGGAGGAAGAACAGTCTAAAGAAGAAAGCCTACCGTTAGAGCGGTGATGGAAATGAATGGACTGTCGGGGCTTCTCCAGTTCATCGTCTTCCTCGGCAACGTAGGAGACCAAGGACAAGGAAGAGGGGTTGTTGGCTAACTTCCGCTCCTCTCTAGCACTCGGAGTCAGCGATACACTGCTGCTCGGAGAGGGCGACTGGTAGAAACGAGGACGTGCCGGGGGCGGCGGTTCTTTCAGTTCTAAATAACACTGCTTAATTAGGAACCTGCCTTCTAAACAGTCGACACTTAACGCCGTTTATGCTACTGACACCATATATGGTACCGGTACCAAATAATTATGGTATGGTAGTATGGTACCACCACAGTGGCCGAACGTGGGGTACTATAATATATGGTGCCACTAGCCTAAGTACCAGTACCATATATGGTGCCAGTACCATAAACGGCGTTAAGTGCCTGACTTTAAGAGAAACGTAGAGCCCTTTCGAAATCAAAAAAGAAAAGCGAAGTTTGTCCCCGGGCCGGTTGGTTGGTTAGTTTATCCGACTCAAATGCAATCCTGAAGGAGCGGAATGGCTGAGCCGTTAGCTGGCTACAAAGCCCTTCCCGTGAGATACTAAACTAATGTCCAAGTTTTGGACATTTTGAGAAACTGGAGACTGTGCGACAATTAACAGACTCAGGTGGAAGACCAATCGAAACATGAATGATTCGGTTAGAAAAGAATTTTTACCTAATGTCCAGTTTGGTACGATTAACATAAGGTACGACTTGAAATTGTGTCCCTCAGTGATTTTTTAGAGCAACTGAAAGTAAAAATTCTCTCTAGGCAGCATTACCTATGGGAGGGGGGTTGGGTAACAAAAAAACGCTCCAAAATCGCAATTTTGGGCTAAAAATCACCAATTTGGGCTCAAAGCGAAAAAGTGCGCTGTTTTGCAGGCGATTTTAGCAATTTTAATATCTGAAATTAAAAAATTACTTGTCAGTAAATCGAAGCGGGGTCGGAAAATCGTCTCGGGAGCGGGTCTGGCCTAAGTCGGGTGGGGAAGACCCCCTGTTACATTAAAATGATTTAAACGCTTTGTATATGAGAGATTTCTCATTTCTGGCAGGCGACGACTGAACAGACGCTGCACTCGTTCAAGCAGATCAATCAAAATCCTTCTCTATCATTGGACAGTTAAGAACTATTCTGTCCATTAACAGCAGTATTGAAGCATTACCTTCCTTGGGGGAGTCGGTGTTTTCAGGGGAGACCCATCCCTGTTCGTTGCTGGTGTTAGAGTTGGAGGAGGCAGTCCGGTGATGCGGACTGACGTCTCTGCTGGGCGGCGCCTCAGGCAGTTCGGACACTCGTCTGTCCTTAGTGGCTTCCGGCTTTGCCTTGCTCTCCGAAGAGCTCCGTCTGCGCGTTCCAAACGGAGACGTCTCGTCCTCGTCGCTATCGGAATAAGCCGCCAGACTCTGCATCGCTGTGCTGTCCACACGATGCATACTACCAGCCACCCGTACACTTCGCACACATCGATCGATAACACTGCTCCTTATTTTAAAGCGTGCACTACACGTGTGTTTACGTTGTTTATACGCACACGCACACTTTGTTCAACAACGGTGTTTCGTTCCTGCCATTATCCGCTAGCAAGTACAGTCACTACTTCCCCCACTCTGAAATTTACAACCGATAAAATTTTTGGCATGTGCTCACAAACCTAGCTCAGAGGCTCGACACGATAAGGATACGATGATGATGGAAAGAACTAAGTCCTACGATCGGCCTTATGGTCCTTTTTTAGTTTAGTTTTAGGTTATTCGGTATCAAATCGTCCAGAAACATAGGAGAGTGATATGAGAGAGTACCAAGGCATTAGCACTTACAGATACCCTAATCACTACCCAGAAAACGGTGAAAATAACAGAAAAGCAATAAAAATGGCACATGGTAAATTTGGCATGAAAACACGGTACAGAAGCAAATATAATCGTAGGAGCGTCTAAAGCGGTGCAGACCTCTACGTAGAATTTGGGCCCTCGGTCAGCGCCAAGACCCCAACCTCCTTACCCTTCGGTGGATGACCTCTGACATGTATGGTGTGGAGGGTTATGTACGTAGGAGTGCTTGCTTACCGCAGAGGTAATAGCAGAGAAACGGAAAGAACCAGCTAACGGCTGTGGCTGATATAATATTGATGGTTTGTGCCAAGCCCAGTTCCAGCTGCGATCACTTAGCACTTTTTAGTTCAGTCTGGCTGTCCTGCCCTAGACCTAACAACTTTTCTGCAACTTCCTCATGAAATCAGTCATTTCCGCAATTGCTGTATGGACTTTCTTTCTGAATTTCTTTTGTTGTGGATATGGAGGCAGCAGTAGAGTTAAACGGAGAACAATGGAAGAAAGCGAGTACTCTCCGTGTCCGCACAAGTACATCAATGACACAACTTGTACTGTCTGGGTTACAGTAATTGCCGCTACAGTAAACAGTATTGTATTCCTGTGTGGCTGCACTTTCTTGTGCTGCTGTTGCTTCTTTCGAGCTGCTTACGCTTGCTACTACTGTTAATAAACCATCTCTCTTTGCTTACTCTATCTATATTTCTATTTCCTGCCGTCAGCCGTAACGTGCTGTGCCTATCAGTAGGCAGGGCACTCCATTGAAAGACTCTAATAAGTAGAGTACGAACTGGTATTGGGTATTGGGTGTATTGAGGTGTTTTCCAGGTATTGGTATTGGGTATTAGGTTTGTTATGCCCCAATTAGGACCTATAAAAATCGAAAAAAATCGCTGCTGAACTGAAAAACAGACCTGAAAAAATCGACGAAAAGATTGACCGATGATTAGTAAGTATAGAAAGCCGATTTTGCGTTAATAAACAAAAGGTAATTAAGAATGTCTTATACTGTCCGCTTTTCTAAGTAGTAAATTAGTATTAGTGCAATTTCTCTGTTCTTATCTGAGATAAAAGTTTGTGATTCAATTGATTTAATATTTGTCATTTTTAGTGATACAGAATGTACAATGTATTTGTACTATACTCAGAGGTGATACGGACTAAAACTGTTAATTTGTGCTTATTTCACCCCCCAGAACTGCTTCTAAATGCTTGTTTAAAGGCTAATTTTTCAAAATTTCTCGCCCTAGTTGGACAATGGCCCAACCAGGCCTCTTTGAAATTTTAATCCCTGTGAAAGAAATCCTGTGTACACCACTGGAATGTACTTGTTCACCGAAGTGCATTTTTTGGCTCAGCTACAGCACGTATGAATTGGGTATTTGGGTATTGGGTTTTTCAGGTATTGTTCGCACTCTGCTAATAAGTAACGTGGGCAAATATATGCCTACTTCATTTGTATATGTATATGTATTGAAAGAGGTTTATCTACTACCGTATAGTGCTGTTTATAGTACCCCCCTATTTAGTACCCGGGGTACAATAAACGGCACTTAGTGCCATTTATAGTACCCGGGGTACTATAAATGGAGACAGATTTTTATTCTAAAATGAGCTGCAATATGTACAAAACGTGCGAAAAATACAGTATTTTTGGTTGTAAACCTTGCTTGTATGAAGAAAAACAGTAGATAATGCACTCGTAGAGGTTCTAATGTTTGTACATAACCTATTTTTTTGCATAAAATCGGTAATTTGAGCAAAGAACTTCACATAGTTTCTTATAGCGCAGATTTCGTAGATGCCATATATAGTACCCGGGTACTATAAATGGATTCAATTTTATTTTCGCAAAACCCTAAGTGCCATACATAGTACCCGGGTACTATAAACAGCACTATACGGTAGTCGATACACAACACAAGACAAGCACACACAGACAATCCTTTAGTAGTCTTGCGTCTCTGCTAATCAATATAAGGTGAATCCTGCTCAGGCTTAACGTGTGTAGTCAATAAATATGGTACAAAAGCGGAAAAACCTGTAATCGCTTATTCGAGTTAACTTCATATAATTCGTTTTCATTTATATGTCAGTGGAATTCCTTCAAATTTTCAGCGTTTATTCATAAGTGTTAAAGATATTTTTTGCCCAAATTTGAGCTGTATATTCCAACGCAAACAGGCACGGAAGGTAATCCAGTAACGAACGAAAGTCGGATAGGGTTAGGTGTAGCTGGGGGGGGGAATCAGGGAAGGTCAGAAATGGACTAGATATTATTAATTAACTTTCTTATGACTATACAACTCCGGAACGTGCGCTATACTGATTGCATACCCCTAGGGGTATTTTTATATTTGGAAAACAAGCCCTTAGGAGCGTGTCCTGTACTGATGCATACCCCTAGGGCATACATGGGCCTGGGGGTAAGGGGTATACCCCTCCCCCTCGGTCGGCCATACCCCCCTCGGTCGGCCATACCCCTCGCTCCCCCCACCCCCCTCCCGGAGGGAGGAAAGTTTCGCTTATTTAAGGCAAAATAGGCGTTTTTTGGCCTTTTTTCGGGGGGACCCCCACCCGAGGTTTCCAACCCCCCTACCGCCCTCCGGATTTTTCCGGCCCATGTATGCCTAGGGGTATTTTTATATTTGGAAAACAAGCCCTCAGGAGCGTGCCCTGTACTGATGCGTGTCTAGGGTATTTTTATATTTGGAAAACAGGCCCTCCGGGAGCGTGCCCAATACTGATGCGTCCCTCCAGGGGTATTTTTATATTTGGAAAACAGGCATACATGGGCCGGAAAAATCCGGAGAGGGGTATGGGGGGTCCAAAAAAATCCAAAAAACGCCTATTTTGCCTTAAATAAGCGAAAATTTTCTCCGTCTGGGAGGGGGGTGGGGAGGGGGTATGGCCGGCCGAGGGGGGTATTGGCCGGCGAGGGGTATACCCCCACACCCCCGGCTCACGTATGAAAACAGGCCCTCCGGAGCCTGCCTATACTGATGCGCCTCTAGGGGTACTTATATAATTGGCAAAACAGGCCCCCGGGGCTTGCCCTATGTTGATGTAGTGATCATTAGACTCGCCAGGTGAAGGGCTTTCAAATGATATACAACACGACCATTTTGATCGATTTTGGAATGTTTCCAAAAATAATCGATAATCGATATTTATCGATAAATCATGTAAATTATAATTAATTATGATTAAAAACATTAATTTTTGTTTGGGATCGGTTCCTGATTCCCCTGCGCTACACCTGATCCGGAATTTCTCACCAAAGTACAAATCTGAGGAAGTAGGGGGGCCAATCCGGGGGGTCTGGAATATTTCGGGGGGGGCAGACCACCTGTTACATGTACAGTCATGTCTCGTTAATCCGGACAAGTTGGGACCGGCCAATTTTGTCCGGATTAGCGAATTTCCGGATTAACGAATCAAAGCTAAAACACTGTTTTTCCGGTCAAAGGCCTAAATGACAGCTTTTTGTTAGTTGCATATCAGATTCTGCAGCTGTACCTCCTAATTAAAACCAAGAAACTTATCTCAGCTGACTATAGCTCCTAAAAAGGCAAAAATAATCACATTCTGACTAAACGAAAAGTATTATTAATTTGAAAAATCACACCTGAATTGAAAAATTGCGCATGGATTTTGTCCAAATTAAGAAAATCCGGATTAACGAATCACTTTACCATACAAATTTCGAAGTTGGGACCCCAAATCTTCTGTCCGGATTAACGAATCCGGATCCGGATTAACGAGTCATATAACATGGGGGAAAATTGGGACCTGGCATAACCTTGTCCGGAAGGCGAAAATCCGGATTAACGAGGTCCGGATTAACGAGACATGACTGTATTGTAGCAGCTCATCCTTGTCTGAAACTGTAAGTGTAGTGTCTGAAACTGTAAAAGAATTGTGCCAGAAACATCGGAGAGGGAGAGTGGAAAAGATCGTTTTGGTGGGGGGGGTGCTCCCCGGGGGGTTGGCCCAAGTTGGTGGGAGGGGAGCAGAACCCCAGCCCCGCTGTTACATATACAAATGTACCTGGAAAACACAGGAATACCAGTTCACACTCTACTATTCAGTTCTAGTTCGAGCTACCAAGGTGTTTGTTCGGTATATAAAGGTGGTAGACGCAGTCCTACAGCCTTGGTATATAAAAAATGTAAAAGAAAATCGCATTGCGATTAGAATGACACCGGTCCCATCAAAATCGGCGCAGGGGTTTACGAGTGACAGTCTGATAAAGAACATCGGTCATCGGTATGCACGCTGCGGTCAACTTTCTAGGAAGAAAAGGTGGCATGCTGGGTGACGCAGTTAAACGGTCATAACTCGCTTATTATCCAACCAATTCCGTTCCGGTTTGTTTTGTTAGACTGCATAAATTGTGCTCTTTTCAATTCTGAAGCCCAATTTCGCCTAGGAGCATTTTGAATTTTCGCGTGCCGGTCCCTATTAAAAGCCGAGCGTCGATTCGATATTATCATTACCCGGCCCGGCTTACGGTATTTTACCTTCGTTAACGTTTACGTTCTCTGTTTTTGGCTTTCTTCTTGCTTTTTCCTCCACTCTCTCCTCTGGCGAGAGAGAGGTAATGCTGCCGATCGAAGAGCTCAAGAATTCCCTCTTGACAGGAGTGAAGGTATGATTACGGTATTAAAAAAACAGACAGGACAGGACTAGGTCGCAAGCGTGGCTGGCCAACTAAAAAACCGGCCGCGCTCTGTCGCTGGCGAATTGGCCTTGGCCAGTCTCTTTACTGATTGCAATGACAGGGAGGGCAGGCGCTCTCTGTGGCTGGTGCTAATTGGCCCCGGGAGCCAATGGCCATATAACAGTGGGCCTGATGCAGACATTTACAGTACACTGTATGTAGTTTACTCATAGACGACATGCAAAACTACCTATCATATAAAACCTCGGGAACCAAGGCAACAGAATGCTTTGTGCAACAGGCTTTCGGGGACCATAGGCGCTTCCGATGTGATAAGGCGTTGGTATAGAAGACACAAGCGCTGGTAAGGTTTCATTCGTGTCTTTTGAGTTTTGCCTTGCTGTAATAGAGGCTCGTTCGGTTTTTGTCGCGAAAACAGTGCCCGCACTGTGCGAAGAATTACACCGAGTGACCAGTACTTTGGCCGATATTTATCTGCGGCTCATCCCAAGAAAGATCGAAGGACAGCACCACTAAAGCTTGCCCGTGGAGAATGCAGAGTCAGTACTTTACTGTGTAATAACAGTATGCAGTTATGCGCGTGGAGAGGAAGAGCAGTTGCACGAATTGGAGGAAGCTCGCGAAGAACAAGAACGACAACAGAACATCATTTTGTACAGAGCAGCACCAAGATGAGAAAGTACGACTGTTCCACAGAGAAGATAAGTGGCAGTGAACCAGCACGCTGGACTCTGGATACTATTCTAAGTGCCACTACCAAATTCTGGTTACCTGTGACCTGTTTTCGACTGAGAGTCTGTACAAAAACAATAAACGAACCTGCGCTACAAATGCAAATCGGCTGACTATCGACTGCATTTAGAAAAGAGCCTCCTGGCCAAGGCAAATAAGCCACCGACAGAGCGCGACCAGTTCAAACTGCCCTGCCAGTTGGCCTGCCACGCTTGCGAGCTAGTGCTGTCTTATCAAAATTAATAAGCCAAAAAGAAAAAATGTGGTCATACTGAATCTGCATGGGCATACATGGGCCGGAAAAATCCGGAGGACCTCGGTGGGGGTCCACCGAAAAAAGTCCAAAAAACGCCTATTTTGCCTTAAATAAGCGAAAATTTTGTCCCTCCGGGAAGGAGGCCGGCGGGGCGGTAGACCCCTTACCGCCCGGCCCATATATGTCTACTATCTATATTACTTGATTGAGAACATGTGTTTCGGTTTAGGAGTGCGAAACGTTGTGGCAGGAAAACAAAGACCAGCAAGCTCAGTTTGTCAACGATCTCGCCGAACTGCAAAGATTTCAAAGTGGGTTTGTTTTCATAAGTGAGAGTAGCATGTAAATGTACACCAGGTAAATTTCCACGCTACATGGCACGTTGCACCTAAAAATTTCAGCCAGGAATATCCACTCTTACTCCACTGATGTTTTAGGGGAGTTCTTAGTATAGGGGTACTTTTACATTTGGATCTATTCCGGCCAGTAATGGGAAAGGTGATAGAGTTAGTAAGTAAAGTTTGTTCCCAGACATACTTGACTTACTGACTTAATTCGCTTTCCCCTAGGTCGGGGCGTTGCGGAGCCGCAATGAGTGCAGAGCCCGCTTCCACTGCTGTCGGTTTTCAGGGTTTGCGCGTATCTCTTGCAGATCATCTTGGATTGTATCTTTCCAGCGGGTTTTTGGGCGCCTAAGCCCAGACATACACATGTAGCATAATGAAAGTACAAAGTAACGATAACTGCGTGTTGTATTTGTGGGCCGAGTGGGAGGTGATACAACAGGATTCCAAACAAGGGGTTTATTGGGAACAATCGCCCAATAACAGTAACAAACAATAACAACGAAGAAGCAGGGATAGGGAGTGACTCACGGGGTATGAGCCACTGGGGGAGACAGTAGAGAGAGGGTAGCACACGAGAGTAAGCTCTAGAAGCTCATAGAAGCTCATGGAAGCTCATAGAGAACACTGCAGAGCGGGCTGCTTATATACGGCCATAGAACGTTCCAGAAAGTTCTAGTCCGAGTAAGAGATAAGAGAGAGGGACCGACCTTTTCCAGAACATTCTGTACATAGATAAAAGGCACGTACACACAGACTATTAGCGCATCGCTACCTATAGTCTAGTTAACAGAGTGTAACTACAACACTGCGATACGAGTCAAGGAAAAGGCATTGAGTTAGCCATATAATAGCTATTTTATAACCCAAACCTATCTATTAGTAAAACACAAAAGATCTAAGCGACTGACTGCCTCTTTAGTTAGTTAGCGAGAAGCATGTATGGGCCGGGGGGGTCTGGGTGGTTTGCCCACCCCCAACTTGGGCTCGACCCCCCAAACGACCCCACCCACCCACCTGAAGCCGACTTTTGTTCCTGACCCCACCCACCAAAATCGCCGCGACCCCCCCCAAACCGGCAGGTCCATCCCCAAATTTTCGGATTTTGACTACCCCAACCCATTTTTCCGGCCCATGTATGGCGAGAAGTAGGTGAATATAAAATGATGGAGGACACTCTAGTGCACACGATCATGACGCAACGTTGAAAGGGTGAGGAAGGCCCTTTGCGAGGATAGAGACGTTGATGCAGAAGGGACTGAACACCACTGACCTCGGAAGGAAGGTTAACCGTGGATTTGATAGAAGGATAGAGGAAAAGAATGTTTATATACCAGTTTGTTGACTTACCCATACCTTGCTTTGATTGCTAGACGAAAGTAGGGAGGCAGAGGAGGGCTGTGATGTGGTATTCTCGTGCAGCAGAAACTTTGTTCGTCTACTCTACCAAACCACACGGACTAGGTGGAGCTGGGTCCCTCAAGCCGCCGCTACCCTAAAGGAATGTCTAATAGGACGACCCCTCAGAACTGAGGAAGAGAACTCAGGCTCTCTACCTACCGACTAAACTAGTGTAAAGGCTGTAAGTAAAAAAGGTATGATAATTTTAGATGTGATTCAGCAATTGGACAGTCAAATAAAGAATGGGGTGGTGAACAAGGACGAGCGTCTGACGCAGGCCAAGCAGCAGATGCAGTTCATGCAACAGAAGGCCGCTATTCTCTATCAGAACTTGACCGAGAAAAGACAGGTTGTTGATGATCGACATTCTTTCTCTTCTCACACTCTCTTCAGGCACTTCTACTTAAACTGAACGAAGGAGTTCAACAGATAGCCTTCATTCAAAATGATTTGATCAGCGTTAAGTTGCTTGAGTGGAAGCAGAAGCAGAAATTGGCGCAGATCGGCGCTCCGTTCGACCGTCGGGAAGAGCAACTCGATATCATACAACACGAGTCAGTCTCCCTCCGCTATTCTAAGGCCTTACCCGCTGCTTTATCTTACCTGCAGATTATCCTTCAAAATCCTCAGTGTCAGAATTGAGTTAAAAAAGCTTGAAAACAATGCAACTCAGCGGTTTTGCTGAGCAGAAAAAATCTAAAGCGGAAAAGTGCGTGCAGTTTTTTCCTAGCGATCGGGCGTAGGCTAAAAAATAAAGTACTTATTTTGAATCATTTTTTCTAATTGAAATTTCTAGAAATTGAGCGCTAGTAGTCTTCAGTAGGCTGGCACTCGAGAACTACAGAGCTCGACAAGTATTGGACGGACCCCTAGCAGACATGGGTAAAGGGGGGCTGAGGGGGGGTGGCCCCCTCAGGCTCTGACCTACCCCCCTCAGCCGGCCGCTACCCCGCTCAGGAATTTTTCGGAAGAATTTTGTATAGAAAATTGTAATAAAAATATGCCTGGATTAGGTGTAAATGAGCTCAGAATAGCTTATTTTGGCTTATTTTAATGAAAAATAACCAAAAAACCCTTGATTTTAGCCAAAACCGGACTTTTTGACTTACCACCCCCTCAGCCCCCCTCAGGCGCTCATACCCCCCTCAGGAATTGAAAATTCTACCCCCGTCAGCCGAAATGCTAGCCCATGTCTGCCCCCTAGTACATGTATGGATAGACCTGTTACATGTTTGCATCTGGTTTTCAGATTCGAATTGCTGGCCGAACAGAACTGGCAGCTGCGTACGTACGCGTCGTGGCAGTTGGATTTGCTGCAGAGAGCGCCCCAACTACCCGACAACAACACTCAGCAATGCTCCTCTAACCTGTCTCCCATAATAGAAAACCTCACCAAATTGTTATGGATGCTCGTCTCACAGTGAGCTTTTATACACTCCTGCTACCGATCGACCGCAATTCCGATTCCGGTGATACGAGGTGCCGGAAAAGGAACTTTTTGGTTTTTTATTTTTTTTACAAGAAAGTTTGCTAAATTTCGTGTAATTCCACTGAAAACAATTAAATATCACCTAAAACTGTGTTTTCGTCAATAATTGTTCTAAAAAGCAGTAGTTTTATTTCAAATGTATTGTTTATAATACACTTGATCTGTCCAAAATGAATCCTAGTGTTTTTACAGTAGTTCTGCTGGCATTTCTAAAGTCTTACATTGAAATTTTCGACAATGGGTGTTTCTTTCTGAAAAGCCACCATCTGTACTTTTAGGTTTGTTCCACTTTCCTCCGTTCCACTTTCCTCCGTTCCACTTTCCTCCTTTCCACTTTCCTCCGTTCCACTTTCCTCCGCCCATATTCCACTTTCCTCCGTTTTGAAATTTTAGCATTATCTAACGAGCTTTTGTTCTCATTTGCCTAAAATCAGCTTTCAGACCTAGAAATGAGACGGAATAAGTGTTTGGCAGATTTAAGAGTGTGTACAAGTATGTTCAGTGCTGCTATATGAGTGCGTAATCTTTGCCAATAGAGTGGAGGATTTTCTGCTTCTCGGCCCTCTTTGTTGGCCTTATATTAAAGCGTAAATAGGAGCGGATTAAGGATGAGCTGGCCGGTAGCCTAGGGCTAACATTGTTATGTCAACTAACCTGTTGGGACAATGGGTAATTATGTATGTCTGGGGCTGATAGATTGAGCTGTTGTTTTGTTTAGAGATTGGGGAAGGGTTGCTACCAGTAGATCGGAACTACGTAGTTATAACGGCTATAGATTATTACTTTTCATTTCAAACTCAGCGAGGAAAGCCGTTTTTTATCGCGGTTATCAATACTTTCAAGCAGAAGTGAAGTGAACCCTGAGGTCAATCGGATGCATTGGCGTTGTAACACAACCAGCAGATACAGCGGCAAGCTATGGACGAACATGGCTAAAACGGAGGTTTGTTTCATCAGGTCCCCCGAAAAAAGGCCAAAAAACGCCTTTTTTGCTTTAAATAAGCGAAAATTTCCTCCCTCCGGAAGGGGGTGGCTGGGGGAGGGAGGGGTATGGCCGGCCGAGGGGGAGGGGTATACCCCCGGCCCATGTATGGTTTGTTTACATATTTAAGTTGTTATTTTGTGTTTATTGTTTTGTTAAGTTGTGTGATTCAACTGTCAAACACTAGTTTCTTCTTGCAATGCAAAACTCCTGTAATTCGTGTGCTGTCTAGTGATGTATTTGTGAGACTTCAATTCGATAAAGCCTACTATAATTCGCTAAACTATTTCCCTAATGCAGTTACAATTAGTAAAGGAACCAAAACTCGTTAGATAATGCTAAAATTTCAAAACGGAGGAAAGTGGAATATGGGCGGAGGAAAGTGGAACGGAGGAAAGTGGAAAGGAGGAAACTGGAACGGAGGAAAGTGGAACACGCCGTACTTTTATACTGTATTTTGGCACTAGTTAATTAATTGGCAGCAATCAATTTTTTGGAGCAAACGGGTGCATGGAACAATCCTAGCTTGGCTAAATAGTAGTATTTTATGGCACGTGAACCAGACATGGGCAAAGGGGGGGGGGTGAGGGGGGTTGGCCAACCTCAGGCTCTGACCTACCCCCCTCAGCCGGCCGCTACCCCCCTCAGGAATTTTTTGGAAGAATTTTGTATGGAAAAGTATGATAAAAATATGCCTGGATTAAGTGTAAATGAGCTCAGAATAGCTTATTTTAGCTTATTTTAATGAAAAATAAGCCCAAAATCCTTGATTTTAGCGAAAATCGGACTTTTTGGTTTACCACCCCCTTAGCCCCCCTGAGGCGCTCCTACCTCCCTCAGCCCCCCCTCAGGAATTGAAAATTCTACCCCCCCGTCAGCCGAAACGCTAGCCCATGTCTGACGTGAACTATCGTTATAACTTATACAAAATACACAAGTCTTCTGCAACATACGATGTGAATTTTTCGATGCTTAGAGCAAATTCAAATTTTTTAACCTAAAGCCCATGTGCGCAAAGCTTGTAATCTCTGAACGCCACTCTGTCTTTGATCATTTGGTGGGCCATCATGGTTTATTATCTCAACGCGAAAGATAAGGCCACGTAAACTACGGTAAGCTACGCAAACTACGCCGCCGATCTTACGCAGCGCTCAATGCTGGAGAGAAAAATAAAGACAAGAAAGAAAAATCTTTTTTATCGGATTCAATCAGAGGAATCGAGCCGGTTGAGGAAGGAATTATTGCATTCGCATAATACACACAGTCAAAAAGTAATTTTGTGCGTGGAAGGTGCTAAGCTGGCTAACAACTCTTCTTTATATTATTTTTATTCGTTTCTTCACTTCGGTCGGCGCCAGCACTGCAGAGTGGGAGAGAGAGAAAGGAGTGGTTAGGTAATAAGAGCAGCTAAGCTTCAATCGATCCCTAAGGTAATACGTCGCCTTCCTAAAATACGTATTCTGCTTGTTCTTTTGCATTTTTTATGTTCGCTATCTTCGTCGTTTATTTTTTTCCTCCGAAAAAACAATGGCGGAAAATAGGGCGGCTGTTCTTAATTTCACGAAGACCGGCCCCCAGCGTGTTTGATACTGTAGCTCATGTTTTGTCAATTTGAAATGGATTTGGATTCAAACGGAGCTGTTTTCAGAGATTACAAGCTTAAGTAGAATACGCTTTACCTGGAAAAAAGTTTCCGTTCCGGTCGATCTTTTGGTTCCGGTTGAAATTTTGGTACCAGTCGCAGGCGGGTGTTGAGCAGTTTGCAGACAAATCTACCGCATTTTGGCCTCTTTGTGAAACAGTAGTTTTTTACTGAACTAACTGCAAATTTCCGCATCAACGCCTTAAGGCGCAGTCATTCTCGTGTCAAAAAATGTCCATCGCCGACATTTACTCCGCGATTATGAAATGTCTGCGACTGAAACCACGGCATAAACTGTCATGCATTAAACTAAAGTCTGTTCAAAAATCTTTGGCGCTGGGTACATCCGGCAGTGTCCCGAATTTATACGTCATGTGATCCCCATACATGTATATATGGATCTGTTCCTCTCATCAACGAGATTACTATACTGTTCTCGAAATTTGCATATTATACTTTAGTTAGAAGAAAGAGGCCTGACAAAAAAATCGACTATTTTGGCAAAGCGCCAATTTTTGTGCCGATACCAGATTCGGATTCCTCAACCTTCAGGCATCTCAAAAATACTACCATATAGGGGTCTACGATCAACCCTACCAAAGTTACACTCGATTTTCTAACGCCGACAAGCGGTCAAAATTTTGCTCTCCCATAGTTAAGCACAAAAATTCATTCAAGATCGAACACATGGGGGTTTTTTTCTTCCAACCAATTTCAGCTTCACGGTTCTATATTATTTCGGACATGGTGAATCCAGCGGTCACATTGGTTTTGCTCTACCACTTTGATTTCTGCTAGAAATTTGACCTCGAAGTTAGGGTGTCCACCTGAATTTCAGAAAAGCATAACCCAACGTATCTTGGATGGCCCTTGTCAAAACCGCATATATGTATATATAGATCTGTTCCTCTCATCAACTAGATTACTATACTGTTCTCGAAATTTGCATATTTTACTTTGCTTAGAAGAAATAGGCCTGACAAAAAAATCGACATTTTTGGCAAAGCGCCAATTTTTGTGCCGATACCAGATTCGGATTCCTCAACCTTCAGGCATCTCAAAAATACTACCATATATGGGTCTACGGTCAACCCTACCAAAGTTACACCCGATTTTCTAACGCCTACAAGGGGTCAAAATTTTGCTCTCCCATAGTTAAGCACAAAAATTCATTCAAGATCGAATACATGGGGTTTTTCCTCCAACCAATTTCAGCTTCACGGTTCTATATTATTTCAGACATGCTGAATTCAGCAGTCACACTGGTTTTGCTCTACGACTTTGATTTTTGCTAGAAATTTGACCTCGAAGTTAGGGTGTCCACCTGAATTTCAGAAAGTGTTGTTGTCTCGTCGGCATTAGAAAATCGACTGTAACTCTGGTAGAGTTGATCGTAGACCCATATATGGTAGTATTTTCAAGATGCCTGAAGGTTGAGGAATTCGAATCTGGTATCGACAAAAAATTGGCGCTTTGCCAAAATAGTCGATCTTTTTGTCAGGCCCCTTTCTTCTAAGCAAAGTACAATATGCAAATTTCGAGAACAGTATAGTAATCTCGTTGATGAGAGGAACAGATGCATACATACATGTATGGGGTTTTGACCAGGGCCACACAAGATACATTGGGCTATGCCTTTCTGAAATTCAGGTGGACACCCTAACTTCGAGGTCAAATTTCTAGCAAAAATCAAAGTCGTAGAGCAAAACCAATGTGACCGCTGGATTCAGCATGTCCGAAATAATATGCAACCGTGAAGCTAAAATTGGTTGGAGGAAAAAAACCCCCATGTGTTCGATCTTGAATGAATTTTTCTGCTTAACTATGGGAGAGCAAAATTTTGACCACTTCTCGGCGTTAGAAAATCGACTGTAACTTTGGTAGGGTTGATCGTAGACCCATGTATGGTAGTATTTTTGAGATGCCTGAAGGTTGAGGAATCCGAATCTGGTATCGGCACAAATATTGGCGCTTTGCCAAAATAGTCGATTTTTTTGTCAGGCCCCTTTCTTCTAAGCAAAGTATAATATGCAAATTTCGGGAACAGTATAGTAGTCTCGTTGATGAGAGGAACAGATCCATATATACATGTATGGGGTTCCCACCACGCATAAATTCGGGACACTGCCGGATGTACCCAGCGCCAAAGATTTTTGAACAGACTTTAGTTGTTTTGCACAAAAACAGTAATCATTTAGATATTCAACAAAGAGGCCGCCGTGAAAATAGTTGTTCAATTTATTCGTTGAAGAACATTTTTGTTGAGTTTTGGCTTCAGCGGAAGAACTTGCTGGTGCGTGTTGGCCATACATGTAACAGGTCATCCGCCGATGGGGGGAGGGGGGTCTGGCGCCGGCCGGGGGGGTCTGAGCCAAAATTTTGGGGGAGGGGGTGGGCAATAAAAAACGCTCAAAGATCGAAAAAAATCGCAATTTTTGGGCTAAAATCGTCTCGGGTGGGGGGGCTGACCCCCCCATACCCCCTGTTACATGTATGGTGTTGGCCATACATGGGCCGGGGTAAGGGAGTATACCCCTCCCCCTCGCCGGCCCATACTCCCCCGCCGGTCCATACCCCCTCGCCCACTCCCCCCCCTCCCGGAGGGAGAAAATTTTCGCTTATTTAAGTAAAAGATAGGCGGTTTGTTAGTAGGTAAATACATGCACAACAAACTAAAACTACAATGTAAGTTCAATAGCCTAACTTGTCATTCAAACGTCTTCCTACTAGCAAATTATAAACTGCTTCAGTTCTGACCTCTCGCTTAAAATCCTGCTTCTCTAAATTAACTAGCGCCTCAGATAGAGCGCCCGGCACATGGTTGGCGTCTATGTTTGTTTGTTTATTTGTTTGTTTGTTTGTTTGTTTGTTTGTTTATGAGTTCCACTGTCCTTTGGGACAGCTCAGGACACCCTTCGCTCTTATGGCTTTAGTCTGTCGTTCAGATCACTGTGCCGGGCGATACCAGTATAAATGGACCTTGAGGCCATACATGTAACAGCTCCGGGCCGACCTGGGCGGAGGGGGGTTTTCCTCAGGTGGAGGGTCGAGGGGGGCAAAGTTTCAAAAAGCTCCAGAACGCCTGTAAATGCGTTTTTATCACGTTTTTTCAGTAAGGACGCTAAAAATCGCTATTTTAATCTGCCAAATAGTGCTTTAAAACTAAAACAAACAAAAAATGACAATAAGGGCTTCCAAAAACACCGATTTCTTAAATATCAACAGCGGAAACGCCAAATTCGGTTTCCAAAGGTTTTTTAAGCGAATTTTAGGCTAAAAAATCAGTGATTTCCGAGCCAGTTTGTTAGTACTGAGACTAGTCACTACTGGTACTTGTATTTTTTGGGTCGGGGTGGGGGCGTGGCCTTTTCAGCAAGGGGTAACCTCCAAAGCCCCTAGTACAAGTACATATATGTTAGAGGCAGATGTTTGCAGATCGTTCGTAGTGTCTCAACAGCCAGAGCCGGTTCTGAAGACGCAGCACAAGTTCAGTTCGCAGGTGAGACTGTTGATCGGCGACAAACTGGGCATCAAGCAGCAGTTGGACAACGCCACAGTCACTGTGCGCATCATTGCCGAGGACCAGGCGAAACAGCTGCACGCCAACAAACTGCACGAGAAGGATATGTATGTCTTTCTTTCACTTCCTTCTAAATAGTTTGTTTGCTGCAATTTTAGTAAGAATGACGTGGGAAACATCAGCAACGATTTTGAGAAGCTGCAGCTCAACGATAAAGGTCACATGTGTGCCAGCTTCTCCAATTCGGTAAATTGAACAGTGTACTGTGCTTTCAAATCTCGTAAAATAAGGGACAGTGGTTTGGCGTAGTGTGGTGTCAAATGAGAGTAAGAGAAGTGTGTTCAGAAGCTGACGCGCATAGCACCCCGGAAGCCGGCGTCCAAGGTCAGTGACAAGCAGTCGGCCACTGCGGCCGCCACCGATCAGAAGTACGCTCTGCTCTTCCACATCACTCCCTTCCAACTGGGCACGCTGGGAAAGTTCGATGTCTGGGTCAGTTTCTTCTTCTTTCTCTCTATTACTTGCTCTGTCAATAAACTGCTATCAGGTCAGTAGGTCAGCCGCCGAAATGGGAGGGGTTGTGGCTTGGTCCTAAATTGATTCGTGTCCCAAAAATATTTCGCTGTCACTTTCTAGTACATGATGATCCATAAAATTTCAGCATAAAATCAATTAACGAAAGCAATAGTTACAGAGCAAGACTAAACCTAGGATAGATAAATGGCCCTTCCTGTATTTCCCCAGCAGACCCCAGTTAGTACATATGACTGAATTATTATGTTTTGCTGCTTTGATTCTTGGCCACTAAGTATTTTAGAGTTTTGTGAGGTTGATTTCTAGCAAAACCATCGCGTGCGATCGTAATTGGTAACGTAATGAGTGGTTGCTCTGTTTAGACGTTGTCCCTGCCGCTGATGGTCACAGTGCACGGTTCACAAGATTGTGACGCTCAAGCTACGATTCTCTGGCAGCGCGCTTTCGGATCTGTTGTAAGCTTACAACTCTTAACCTTTTGCTAGTTGGCTGGCTCCTGCACAAATGGAACAGTTTTTAAAGTTATGTTCAGAATTGGACGCCGGGCTCTGCGGCCGACACTCAAGCCAGCTGGAGCGAATTGGCGGAGGTGTTGAAGCAGCGGTTCCTCAGATTCACAGGGGTGCAGCGACCGCTCTGCGATAAAGACTTGCTCTACATGGCTGAGAAACTGTACGGCCAACCTATGGCCGACTACTCACAGGCACCCAAGATCAGTTTTCAGCGATTTGCTAAGGTTCGATTTTGATCTATTTTGGTCCCTTTTTAATCCTACTACATGGATGCCTTTCTTGCATACATGGGCCGGGGCTTGCCCACCCCCCAAACGACACCCACCCAGGTACCTGAAGCCGACTTTTGTTCTTGATCCTGACCCCACCTACCAAAATGGCCGCGTCTCCCCAAATCGGTAGGCCAACCCCCGAACTTTTCAGATTTTGTACACCCAACCCATTGTTCTTGCCCTCTTTCTTCAACTCTAACTACAGCCTCTTTGTTATGCGACGGGCTTGAATTGAGAAGGCAATTGTAACTACTACTAGCTGTCTTGTATTCTAGCAAAATCTACGGGAAGACGTATCCTTCTCATTCTGGGAGTGGCTGTTTTCTGTGATGCAACTGATTCGTCAAAAGCTACAGATCTTCTGGGACGAGGGTGAGATTATTCTGCTATTCTTAGGACGATTAAGAATTATTCGCCAGCTCAATTGAAAGCGTACAACAGGTGGATTTGCCTCATCGGCAAAGGCAAACCCCTGGCAGCCCTTCCCCTGGACGATTTTTCGGCGAAGCAGATTGAGGCCAATTTTATGCAATTTTTACATCCTTTCCCAATTTTGGCTCCTGCCTGAGTCAAACAAAAAATCGTAGAAAGCGGTAATACAGCTACAATCTCGGCTTCACAGCCGATTTTAGTGTCTGTAGGAAATTGGTTAAAAAATTACTTCGAATCAATTACAATCGAAGGGGTGGGAAAATGGTGGTCGCCTGCTCAAGTGGTCGACCACAGGTTGCATGTGTTGATGAGAAGTTGCAGGTTGGCTGGTGGGGTTCGTGAGTAAGCAAGAGGCCAGCAAGTGTCTGGTGTCGATGGCCGAGCCAACCTTTCTCTTACGATTCAGCGACACACAAACCGGTGCAGTTTCAATCGGCTTCGTGTGTCGGGACGAAGAGCACAACTGTAACTGTCTTTTGCCACTTTCCCTCTACCTACGCAGACAGATGTAGGTCTGGTTCCGTTCCATCTGTCCCCATTCGTGGCCAAGGAGTTGGACCAGTTGTCGTTGCCGCAACGGATCGCCACGTGTCCGTCGCTGCAGCAGATCCGCTGTCTCTACCCCGACATCGACAAGGACGAAGTGTTGCGACGGTTCGAGGCCGAGGAACGCAACAAGTCGCCCTCCCCCACCGGAAACGGCGGCTACATCGGCGCTGAAGTGATTATGGTGGCCAAAACCGGGTACTCAGTTGGTCTGCTGCTTGCTTGTACAAGTGGTTGTTTTAGGAAACCGAGTGTCTCCTCTGTGCATGACAGCGTTAGTTTATCTCCAGCTAGCATGCTAACACAGCAGCTGAACCTCGAATCGCCGTCCGATCAGTCGGCGCTGCAGAATATGGAGTGAGTCTTTTGTTGCCCTATTACCTATATTTCTCTTACCACCACAGTTTGCAAGTTTACCCCCAGCTAGAAAGGCCAACTCTCCCTCTCCCGAGACAGTTTGACATTTTCTACCACCCACCCTCATACATGGGCCGGAAAAATCCGAAGAGGGTGTGGAGGCAGTGTCGAGGGTCCCATAAAAGTCCAAAAAACGCCTAAAAGCGAAAATTTTGTGAGGGGGAGTGACGCAAGGTGGTATGAACGATCGATGGGGTAAACCCCTCTCACCCCCGGCCCATGTATACCCACCCTAATCCAAAAATATAAGTAGTGCAGCCCATAAACAGCCCTTTTTGTGTATGTATGAAGATCGATTTCGAAAGGGCTAACCGAATTTAGTGTTTCCGCTGCTGTGATTCAAAATTTACAGGTGTTGTGTTGTGTGTACAGGTTAAAAGCGTTTTTGGTCATTTGAAGCTTGTTTTGGCAGTTAAACACAATTTTGCCGCTTAAATTTGCAATTTTTAGCTTTCTAAAACGTGTTAAAAACGTATTTCCAGGCAGTTTGGAGGAACTTTTTGAATCTTTGGATCCCCTCCCGGGACGACACCCTGAACTCAACCCCAACCTGGCAGGCAAAACCCTGCCCGAACATGTTACTACATAGATGCATGAAGTGAAAGTACTTGACTAGGTTCACGTCGGACGACAACGGCGAGGGCGTTGGCGCCTCTGCAGCATCGACTTCGGTTGCCGACGATTCGTTCGAGAGTCTGGAGCAGCTGCTGGGACCGAACTTTGCCTCCTTTCTGCCTTCCGACCCTGTACTACCCCAGCTGGATCTGAGCGGTCTGCTACAGAATATTCCCTCCATGATGGACATCGAAATGGATTTGGGTCAAAGCCGACACCAGAGCGATTGAGCTGTTACTGTACATACTCTGTGTAGTCTGCGTGCCTTTTGACTGCGGTGCTACGATTTAGGGCGTCAAGCACTCCTCTTGTTGAGGGGTATTCTCACTCTTTATCACATGATAATCCGTTTCAAAAGTGCATCGGAATTAGCTCTGTTAGAGAGTGTTATGAGTATGACCTCCCGGTCCGTTGTTTCATACGTAGATTTGGGGTCTTATCTCTCTCTTCGATCTGCGCAAACAGCTTTAACTGTGATTGTGACTATTATTTATTATGCTGCACGTATGCAATGCTGTTTAGTCAGACAGTCTGTTAAAAATTGTCAATATAAACAGATGACTTTGTGCTGTCGGAGCTGTGTGGAAGCCGATATGATCGCTTCTAATTTTAGTTCGGTTTTTGGTTCTTACTATATAGTAGTGTTCCGACGATATCAAAATTCGACGATATTCGATATCGATATTTATAGTAATGAAGGAAAATCTGAGAATTTGAAAGCGTAGGCTACTATTTGACTATTTGATGCAATCAGCGATCTGATGTCAATTAAGTAGAGAATCGCCAAAAAGGTAGTGGCCCTTCTGAAGCCCTTCAATGAAAAGGTTGACCTCCCTCAGGCCGATGCCCCACCCTCATTACGCATAAATGCGCTCAGACAGAATAGCATATTTTAAGTTATTTTAATGACAAATAAGCCAACAAGCTTGACTTTAGTAAAAATCCGACTTTTTTCCTTGCTATCCTTTCAACCGCCCATCAGCCCGGCGGTACCCCCTCAGGATGTTAACATTTGTAACCCCCAGCCAAAATGCTAGCCTATGTCTGCTTCTGCCCTCCTGCTTCAAGTGTGCGGAGTGAGCAGCTCTTCAGTGTTGCTGCAGGCAGACATTTAAGAATGTAAGCTTGCTGTCTAAAAGCTGAAAATGCCGAGGAATTGATCATTCTCAGAGCTATCATGCTACAGTTAGGTTCTGACTATACCATCGATTTCTGAGTTGCCCAGAAAAAACTGTTTTTTTTTACTGTTCCAGAGAAATAAACTTGGTGTCAGTTTCGTTTTTTCCTACTTTTCTGCACAAAAAATATCGAAAATATCGATGCGAAATATCGCGATATCGATATCGATATTGGAAAAAGGGTCGATATATCGACTTTTCGATATCGATATCGATATATCGTCGGAACCCTACTATATAGTTAGGGGAATAATTTGGCATAACACCAAGCTTCGTAGAGTTCTAAGGATGTTTCAAAACAGTTCTTTTAAGCGCTGAACAGAAATCAGTTGTACTCCTCGCTGTTATTGACTGCTTGTTGACTGACTGAAAAAGAGTCTTGTCTCAGGGACAGGTTGTCTCGATTTTACAACGTTTGCAGGGAGTGCGTAAGGTGGTGTAGCATAGAGGTGATGTCGTCTGGGAATGCGTCAGTCAAGTAGATGCCCTCAGACTGGTGAGCGTCCAATTCAGAGACGAAACCAAGCCAGTAAACGACCAGACCGGGTCCAAATCGAGTGCAGTAGGTTCTGTACTGGTCTCTAAGGTAAGTGTCGTGAGATTGCGGGTCGCCAAACAGAGCCTTGCTTTCGATCCAGTTGATTACGCACTTCTCACCGATCACACAAGGCAGGTCCAGTTTGACGTCCGGCGTTTTGTCGTAGCCGGCGCGTCGCAGTTGCTGCTCACTTGTAAAGGCAATATCCTTGCTGCGCAGAAGTGAGTGCAAATACAATTCCTTCTCTTCACCACTCACTCTTAAATATAGAACAATTTATCAGTGGCGTGAATTTTGAGGCTCCGCAACGCCCCGACCTAGGGGAAAGCGAATTAAGTCAAGTGAATTTTGAAGAGGTGAAAACTGGTAGCGGGTGTATCAGGTTTTTTCTGCTCCTGCAGTGTATATAGCTTTTTTGCGCTAATCAACTAAAAGTTAACAGAACTTGGGCAATAATTTCTTTTAGCGTTCGGTTAAACCTGTAAATTAGCTTTCTTTTTCTGATCTGAAATAAAAAAGTTAGACTTTTGCTATTTCTAATGATACAAACTGCGCCAATTCACTGAAATACGTACGACTTTTTACCCAGCTAGGCAAGTATTGGGGCAATTGGAAGTGTCAGGTGTCAGCATAGGCTATTGGATTTTCTGGTATTGTATTGTTACAGCTAATGACAAGGTTGCGAGTAAGGAACTTACAGTTTGATTGCATCAGAAATCGGTCCATAGACCTGGTCGTGCAGAGAACAGAGCCAAACTTCTTCCGAAAGAATGGGATCGGCAATTTTAGAGGGGTCCCGCATCAGTTCAGTGACCATTTTCTGGAACTCTGTCTGTCTGATCGCCGTTTCCTGGCGCAGTTTCAGCCATTCCTCCAAAACAATACGAGCCAACAAAGCTGGACACAGGTCAATGTCATCAGCCAAAGCTAGAAGGAAGCCCGCTTTTTCGTGCTCCTTCGACCGGTAACTGGAATGAAATTTATTAGTTAAGCCGACTCATCGTCATTATTCAGTGCGCAATATGTACATGCCTCGTTAATATGGTTCCCTCGATTATTTGGCCAGCTAGCTAGTATAATGACGAAGACAGCAATTTCTGATTACATTTCGATAATACGGCCACTTAGGTCTTGTCCCGAAATGGTCATATTAACGAGGCACATTGTAGTGCTTACAAGTCAAGATATTTTTGTCTGTTCTCTGCGGTGTGGTGATAGTGCATAGACTTTTTGGTATACCGCTGACACTCTGCATTATAGATACTTCTCAGTGTGTTCAGTGGAAGCCTGAAACAAGCTCCAAATTCAGCCTCACTCAACACCACCACTGTCTCCCGCAATATTACCACTGAAAAGTCTCCTTTAAAACCGTTAAATTTTGGAAACCGTGTCACAGAGCGGTCAAAGATCCATCGCCGAAGCGTTGTGTAATCATTATGCTTCATTCTCATTGTAACTGTAAAGTAGGATTACATTCTACCGGTTGTCAACACACATCTCGGCTACCTTGCAAAGAACTAAATATGCACCAATACCGAAAAAAACCAAAAAACAACTAATCGTTGCGCGAGCTGCGATACCGCTTTATAAATTAATACAAAACAGACGATCGTGTGATTAATTTTTACTCCATACTCTCCCTACGCAGTAAAATTTATTTATCTCGTTGCCTTCAATGATTCACATGCAATATTTGTGAGATTGAGACTGTAATACAACAACAACAAGTGTACCGAAGAAGCGATTAGGATTAGTGAGTGACACGCTTAAAGAACACCCCTAATACGGCCACGTTAGCATAACAGAACACCTCGAGATTCCCGGTCTAGTAGATTCCCGGCCCAATCGTCCCCCACTCGGAAAACTGCCATAATTTAAATAATTTTCCTTAGCCTAAGCTTAAAACCAAGGCTCAAAGTGGTCGCGGATGGGGATGGGCCTCCTCCCGGTCCAGTAGAACCGTAGTAGTACCACGCAGACGGCATTAGTGTATATTTCCCGTACTTCCGTCTCCAACAATGTATACCAACCTCAAGAAGCGATCGACATGAATTCCAGTTTCAGCCGCAACTACGTAGCGGTTCCGGTCCGGTCGGGTACCGGAACTTTTAGATTTGTTTGAAGAAAGCTTGCAAAAGCCAATGCCACGGCACTCAAAACTTTTCAAAACTCACTTAAAAACTTGTTGTATTAGCCCAAGTTGTGGTTACCAGTTTATACAATAGTCTCTGATGAAATTTCAATAATTTTAATATTGAAATTTTCAATAATGGAAGTCTTTCTTAAAAGAATTGCAGCTGAACTTTAAAAAGACCTAAATTTAATCTAAAAATCTTTTTCTAAACTGCGACAATCAGTGTTTTGGCGTTTAAACGGCACAAGAACTACTGTGGAATGGAATAAAACAAAATCAGTATTATTTTATGGCATTTGTGCCTAATTCTAACTTATAGAAAACACAGTAAAAGTTTTGCAATTTCAGTTTTTTAACCTAACTGGAAAAAGTTCCGGTCCCGGTCGATAGCTAGACCTCAAGCACAGAATACTGGATACAGTCTAATAAATCATGTCTGGAAACTGTTCACTATACAAACAAGACAGCAGTAAGTAATTCACTGTCCAGGCGTGTATCGTCTGACCAGCTGAGCGTAGAGTTGCTCCAGTTTGTGTTTGAATTCCTTTCGTCGGTCAATGAACGTGGCCATTCCGTTGTGCACTCTGGCGATGTGTTCTTTCAGGTAGGTGACGTCCCATCGCACGCCGAACTCGCAACTGCTGCAGCGAATCAAGTGCTCGTTGCAATGCACCTGCGCCACGTGTCTGATCCCTTTGCTCTTACAGTCGAGCGACATTTTGCAGGCGGTGCAGAACAAAAAGCTATTTATACCGTACTTCCGTTTGTAGCTCACCCTAGCTTTGTTAAGGTTTGAGTTGTGTGTTCTGTGCATAGAATAATGTTTAGCAGTGGAGGTGGAAGCCCTGCTCTGACATGCAGCAGGCGCATTCTGAACGGCAAAATCGGTGGAATTGGCTGCCGCGTCGAAAGTCAGTTCTTCCACTGGTTCTTCCTTAATAGCTGCTTCTGCTTCCACCACCACAGGAGACTCGGTGGCAGCGCAATCCATTTCACTTGCATGGTTCATTGTTATTGGCCAGTTGTTAGGTTCTGCAGCCGATTCGGCCGAAATCGCAGCTGTTGACAAAGATAATAGTGTCGATTCGATTGGAGAAGGCGAAGTTTGTCGCTGAATGGGTGGTTGTTGATGCGGCACTAACATGTAGCTGCGAGCTTCTTGGCTTTTCTTAATAGAGCTCTTGGTTAGTAGTGAGCTAACCGATCAAGAAAGCTGTTGAAGAGTTCTTACTCTTACCTCGAACAACAGCTGCACCACTGAACACAGTCTGGTTAGTTCAGTTTTCATATCTGCAATCTCGGCTCGAATCTCGTGCACCACAGCGCACGGCAGACTATAGCCGCAGGGGTTCAGCTGCTCCGTCATGTTTGCAGAAGTCGGGCTGAGGAGAGCTTCCATTTTAGTAAGCTAGCTTCTTTTTAGTTTTTCTTGCTCAAAAGTAAAAAACACATAATGGAAAAGCGTTATGAACAGTAATGTTCGCGGTGTTGCGAAATGGCGCCGTTTTGATTGGCGTTTCAATGACTGGCGAGATTGTACGAGAAATTACATAACTCAATTCTGTCAACTTGCAGTGGATTGGCGCAAAAAGGGCTCCCTAAAGCTAATCATGGACCGAACTTACTAGAGAGCTTATCACTTTACTGAACATTTTTGTTCACTTAGCCATGTATACTGTATCTCAATCGGGCAAATAGCTAAACATGGCTAAAGTCCGCCCGACTGACTAGCACAATGGCATCATTGTTCTGAATCTGAGCTAAATCAGAACTGCGCAGCTATTTCTGGGGAGATGGTAAATGCTTAAAAAATCTTGAAGATCTCGTATAATAAAAAGCAAAAATTGAAAGCGAATTTTTACACTGGTTTCTTATGTAGACTGTAAGCCACCAACGATTAAGACATCCATAGTCGCCAAAGACCTGCTTCTTTGACCTAATCCCATGCCTTAGAACAAACTTCTCAGTTTCGTTCAAAGTTGTCCATGATGGACTTCTCGAAGTTTGGGCGGACATTAGAACCGAAAATCGGCCTAGCTCACCCGGTCTAAAGCGAAGGTCAGTTGGAGTCTTTTGTCTTAAATAAACTTTGTTCTGTTCTTACAAACTTAATATAATTTGTATTAACAAACCAACCTTGGTTGACAAAAACACGTCGATCTTTTGGTTGGCGCTACTGTTGTTTGGGTATGGGATTATCACGAATCGGTTCGGTATGGGTAGGTATTTTTCGGCATACCCAGAAATCGGTTCGGTATGGGTAGGTATTCGCAAAAATACCGGTATACCGGTATTTATTCGGTATTTGCTGAAAATGTTTTACAAAGTCAAAACACTGAATTTCACATTTATAAGGCCTTGGATTTAGTCATTTACAAGGTGAGAGGCTAAAAATTCATCAAAAGCAATGAGATTTACTGTATGTTAGGGATTTTTCAAATTATTTTTCAGTTTTACTGGAGTGAAAATCGTTTCTATAAATAATTTTGGTTAGGAGAAATGCTTCCAATATAGCGTAGTTTTAAGCCCTCCTAGTGTACAGTGCGAGGGCTATTTTGTTGATTGTGAATGTACTGTACAACAAGTACTGTAGATACAGACTTGATTATTAAGGAGCCGGTGTGAAGTTAAGCGAAAACTAGACCAACGCTTTGTAGTAACAAAACAAATTTGGGACAGGAAGTAGGATCAGAGGACTAAAAATCCTTTAAATTCGATATTTTTTATGGATATCGTAATAGAATGAGTTTGCAAAAATGCAAAATTACGAAGAAAACATTGCGATCATAGGGAATTTTCGATAAAAACTACAATAAGCTGGACAAAAATACCGATTCCCAAATACCTGGGTATTCCCAAAAAAAATCGGTATACCGGGTATGGGTATTTATTAAAATACCTGGAATCGGTAGGTATTTATTGGATAGGTATTCCCCAAAATACCCATTTTTCGGTATGGGTTCGGTATACACAATCAACAGTAGTTGGCGCCCGCCGCGAAGATTACAGTACCGTAGTACAATATCCACGCCGGCGGTGGTAATATGTAGGTTAGACCAGCTGCCGTACGTACGACCGCTCTTGTCTTGACCATAATAGTCAAGCTGATACTAACTCATCAAATAGAGAGCGGTTATGGGAATGGAAACTTTATCTAAAGAGCTTGAGTTTAATCAGTACCTATTGGTTTATTTCGGTTGATTGTGCCATACAACATCAAAAAAGACTTCAGTATATCCGTAATTAGTATGATTTGCACACTGTTTGACCGGATTACTGTACACTTTGAAAGTATTGCTTTTACAACCTCTTAGATGACAGGCTGGATTACGTCTGCCGTTTCTGTCCATAATTTGCACCATTCTAAATGGAAAAAATAGTATTATAAGAGTCCTTGCCAAAAAAAGTCAGGCAGTGAGCGGCCGATGGAATTTTTTGACCCCCCATTTTTATTGGCTCATTTGAATTGCCCTATTATGAAACCCCCACAGCCGCGTCGGTTTCACTCTGGCCACACTCAAACCGGAGTAATGGTTTGAAGAAGGGTGCTGCGCCGGATCTCCGAGATTTGGCTCCTCCATGCTCTTTCAACTGCTGTCAAATTCGCAGTTTTCGAGATAGCACCTTGAAATTGGACACACTTATACAGATTTTCCCGCTCTTTCAAACGCAATAGAGAACAACTGAATACGATGAAAACTGCCAGATTCAGACACGATTTATTAAAGTTCGGGGGACCCGAAATAGACGTGTCTTTCAATTGAAAGAAGTGCCTATGTGGCAACGAGCTCCAGAGCTGATATTTTCAACATAAGCTGTCCATGTAAGGATGTATCAAAACCTACAGGCAAACCCACCGATTCGGCTTTGTTTGGGAGCTGTGCAGCTTTGAAGATGACCCTTTTGATCACGATTTTTAGGCATGACAAGCAAATGTAGATCAATTACTCTTTGTCGAAGGCACCTAGAGAGCTGTCACTTGCAGCCCATACTAAAACGAACATGCTCTTTCAGAATATCAGCTTCATTTACCTGTCCAGTTCTTCAGTCCCAAGTAATTTTCACATTTTCATGTGTATGCTGAATCTGACCGAATTTCCGGTACCATCTAACTAGGCTGGTCACTACTCCTGCAGTTTCTGGTTAATCAACCTGAAATTTATCCCGATTGTGCAGAATTTCCTGCTCTTTCAATTGATTCACTCGCCGCATCAATCGGATGCTCAGTTCAAATGTTATATCCGATTGTTTACAAACACGTTTTCTGCAGTGCAACCCTGGCTCGCATCATCGATTAACTTTGCTCAAAAGTGCAAGGCTTTGTCAGACATGGGCAAAGGGGGGGGGGCTGAGGGGGTTTGTTGATACTACATTGTAGTACGGCTGAGTTTATGATGCCGCACCTACATGTGTTATGTAAATTGTGGCTGTATGTTACTAGGTTATTGTAACTGTTGAGCCACTGTCCAGCTAGACTACTAGTTTATCATTCTCTTGCACTGGCTATGGCATAAAGAAGTACGCCACTATTCTGGCCGCCTGTGCGCACGCTGCGACAGGTTATGGGCCCAGTCCCTCGGCTTTATTCTTCTGTTGTTTACTGAGGTAAACCCACGCACATCCCGCAGCTTCGGTGTCGGCTGGTCGGACCGGTGTGGTGCGTGCAAATGGCGGAGGTGATTCCTGCTTGTCTCGCTGATGCGTGGGCCGTTTCCGGCACTTCTGTTCTGGGGGCTTGGGTGGCTGATTCTGCGTGTTTGGATCGTGCTTCCAGCAACGAAGATGTGTCTGGACCTCAGTCAGATGGCATCGTTGCTTCTACAGTCGCGCAGAATGGATGCCCCTCTCAACAGACAGTAGGGGCCCGGAATGGTCAGGTATCATGTCGTTTGTGCTTGTTGGCTGATCCTGCTCTTGTAGACGCCATTTGTTCGGTTCGCCTCGGTTGGTCGCATGATGGTGGAGACCAGAAACAAAAACAACCCATCTCTCTTGGTTCCGGATGTCCCTCACGCGTAGGGACCCAAGCTGGTAAACCGGTTAGTCAGTCTAACTTACCCCGTGCTCTCGTTTCCGTTTCCGCTGATCACCTGGTACAGCCGGAGGAGGAGGAGCGTGCAGCTGTACCTCAGCTCCAGCGTGGAGGGTTTCAAGGAAACCAGACGTACCAGCGGTCGTGTGGGAACCAGTCGGGCAGTCAGTGGTGCCAGCAGTCAGTGGAGTTCCAGCGGTTCGGGCAGTTGAGTCGGAATTGCCAGGTTCGTCCGGTTCAGGAGGAGCAGCAGCAGCGGCCTGTGTCGCCAGTGCAAGTGCATTGCATCCAGCCCAGCCACAACAGCTGCCGGTGGAGGACTTGTGTTCGTAAGCACTTGGTCTGTGATTTGTTGTGTCTGTGTATCACTTTATTCTGCCGGTGTGTCACCAATTTTTATACAGGATAGTACGTAAGCTATGTATGTAAATTGCAATATTTCTGTCTTTCTGTAAGTATTGTTTCTCTACTTCCAGATTCAGTAGATTGCATCCGATCCGATCCGATCCGATATATTGGGGGGGCCTGTACGGCCCTATGATCAGACCAACATGTCCATTTCATTACCCCATATCATCTCTCTTCATTTCGGATACTATCACCAACACAAGGCTCAACCAGCCTTGGGGGATATCTAGCGGTTAGGTATACCCGAGGCTTTAATCAACCTCAGGAGGTCCCTAACGGTTACATCGCTCAGGTCCTGGGTGGTAAGATATCTACTGCCCAGAATAGCTTGTCTACGTCCAGCCAATGCATCACATTCTGTGACCAAATGCTCAGGCGTTTCCTCCTCCTCTAAGCAAAATGAGCATGTTGGATCATCCACCAAGCCCATGATGCTGAGATGTCTATTAAGGTTACTACTGTGTCCAGTTAACCAACCGACCACCAGTTTCAGTTCCCTTCTACTAAGACTAAGTAATTCTCTGGTCACCACCAATCTGGGTCCCAGAATGAACTGCTTAGATTGCCTACAGTCGGTTCGTAGATCCCAGGCAGTTTGCAGCTGGTTCTTTGCCCAACTTCTTAAATCTGTCCTCACTTTCCTAACTGAGATGCCAAGGGCCGGTTCTGGCCCTATAAGTGGCAACTCAGCAGCTGCCCGAGCTAGTCGGTCAGCCTGATCATTTCCCTCCACTTCCGAGTGTCCAGGTACCCACATCAGCTGTAGCTTCTTACGAAGCGCCAGTCGTTGTAGTTCCCTAACACACTCTGTAACCAACTTAGAGTTGACGCGTGGAGATACTATTGCTCTTAGAGCTGCTTGACTATCTGAGCAAATACAGATCTTCTGCTCTAGACAGTTAACTAATCCAGGAGTCCTGGCGCAGTTCAGTATAGCATAGACCTCCGCCTGGAAAACTGTTGCATACTTTCCCAGGGGAAAGGAATCCTCTACCCCCAGTCTCTGTATAAATACTCCTGCTCCCGAATTCTCTAAACCTGTTAACCTGGAACCATCCGTATAACAGTAGAGAGTGTCGGTTGCATTAGGAGTATTACCCTGCCAGACCTCCCTACTCGGGAAGTCGACCTGATATTTCTTATCAAACACGTAATTGGGTAGTTGTTGGTCACTTGGGAATTGGTACAGTGGCGATAAATCGCACAATTGTGCCCAAACACTACAATGACCACGACCTACCCTGTGCCACTGCATAGTACTTTTAAGTCTGTAGCAGGTCGCCATCGCTTCCACTTGAATCCAAGTGTGTAGCGGTGGAAGACACAACAGAACTTCCATTGCTGCTGTGGGTGTTGTTTGTAGAGCCCCTGTTATGCATAGACACGCCAGTCGTTGTAAACGGCCCAGCTGTGCTTTTGCGCATTCCAGGTTTGTCCGTTTCCACCACACCACAGCAGCAAAAGCTATCATAGGTCTAATGGTCACAACATAGAGCCACTTGACCACCTTAGGAGACAGTCCCCAATTCTTCCCAACAGCTCGTTTGGCTTGACAGAAAGCTGCTCTGGCCTTGGAGCATCTGGTTTCAAGGTGAACTGCCCAATCTAACCGGGAGTCCAAATAGACTCCCAGATATTTTACTCGCTTTACTAACTGGAGCCGCTTCCCATAGATCTTAGGGAGCTTAAGCCCAGTTAGCAGCCGTTTCCTTGTGAAAAGGATCAGCTCTAACTTGTCCGGCTGTACGGCCAGACCTTCTTCTTCACACCATCCTTGGACAACCGTAAGTGCCCTCTGCATGAGGTCACATACAGTGTCCAAGAATTTCCCTACCACGAGAACTACTCCATCATCCGCGTAGCCCAGCGCATAAAACGATGAGTCGTTTAGACGCACCAACAGGCTATCAGCAAGGAGTATCCAAAGTAGGGGAGATAAAACCCCTCCTTGTGGACATCCCCTGCGCGTATTGATGGATCTGCTGCATTGCCCCATTTGAGCAGTCACTGTACGGAGTTTGAGCATGGACCCAATCCATTGGATAAGGGTGGACTCCACGCCCCGCCTCCTCAGTGCCCGTTCAAATGATGCAAAAGATGCATTGGAGAAGGCGCCTTCTATATCGAAGAACGCTCCAAGTGCAAACTCTTGATGCTCTAAAGCTCTTTCTACACGACCAACCAAGCAGTGTAAGGCCGTTTCCACAGACTTGCCTGCCTGGTAAGCATGTTGACTAGGATGGAGCGGTACATGCCGAAGCACCCCGTCTCTCAACCACCTATCTACCAATCGCTCCACGCTCTTTAGCATGAAAGAGGATAGGCTGATTGGTCGAAAGGATTTGGCCTTAGCATATGATTCCTTACCTGGCTTAGCTATGAAAACAACCCTCACCTCTCTCCAGAGTTGAGGTATGTAAGCCAGTGCTATTGATGCTCTAAACACTTGCACCATAGGTTTGACAAGAATATCAAGCCCTTGTTGCAACAGTGCTGGAAAAATTCCGTCTGGACCAGGGGTTTTATATGGTTGGAAAGATTTTACCGCCCATTTCACCCTATCTTCAGTAACAATTCGGTTAGCCAGTGCCCAGTCCCCCAAAGCTCCTCTCAGAACTTGGTTGTCTGGTTGTGGTGCCGTATCTACCATAGTACCACCAGGGAAATGCACTTCCAGTAGGTGTGACAAAGCAGTCTCCCTACTCTCTGTGTATGTCCCATCTGGTAGTTGCAGCATACCTGCTTCTATGGGAGAATCCCTGCTGAGAACTCTGTTTAGTCGTGAGGTGGCCTTAACCCCCTCGACTTCCTCACAGAACTCTCTCCAGGATTTCTGCTTTGCAAACTTTATAGTTTGCTTATATTCTCGTTGGGCCACCCTGTACTCTGCCCAGTCCTGTGCGGCCCGAGTGAGCAGTGCCCGATGGAGCTTCTTTCTACTCTTTTTTCGTAGTGCTGACAATTGCCGGTTCCACCATGGCACCCGGGCATTTCCTACCCTAACTCGCTTTAAAGGACAAGCCTCTTCAAACGAAGTCAGGACATTACTTTGAAGGAAGTTCACTTCCTCCTCTAAACTTTGTATGTCCTGGATGTCCACCTGATGATCACCCATTCTCTGTTCTAGGTTGTCATAAAATGCACCCCAGTTTGTAGAACGTGGGGACCTTCGATATTCAGGTGGAGCTTTCTCCAGGCATATCTGGAAGTAAATGTGTCTGTGGTCAGACAAAGAGTCTTCCCGTGACACATGCCACTTGTCGATATCCTTAGCTATACATAAAGATGCTAAGGTAAGATCTATAACAGACAGACCCCTACCTATATAGGTGGGTTCATGTCCTCTATTAATGATTTCTAGATCAGAAGAAATGACATACTCCAGCAGGTGATGTCCCCGGGCATTAATATCCCAACATCCCCAGACTGTATGATGTGCATTAGCATCACAGCCTATTACTAGGGAGTGATGGCGCTTCTGACAGAAATCAACTACTTTGATCATGTCATTTGTTGGAGGAGGTTGCCCCCCAGCAACCTGTGGTAGGTAGATAGAGGAGAAGATAATAGATCTCCTCCTTCCACCTATCACAACTTCTAATTCAATTGTACTAGCATCCTGGGTACTCAGATGGGGCATGAACACCACATCCAGTCCCCTAGATGCATAGACACATGATCTCACATGCAAACCAGGTACACCTCTGTAAACACGGCCCCCTAGTGAGCATAACCCTACAACACGATTATTAATCGTGTACGGTTCTTGTATTAGGGCTAGGACAGCCCCATTTTCTTTCTGCAGCTTCGCTAGGCAACTGCTAAGGACTGCCGTTGCCCCGCGACTATGCTGCAGATTAATCTGAATAACGGCAAGATTGGCTCTCCCCCTGGTTTGCCTTGGTTGCTTTACCTCTTTCGAAGTTGCTCCCAAGTTTTTACCAGGTTGATTGCCATCCCGTATAATCTTAACCTGAAGGTTAGCGTTACTATCTCTCAGGTTCGCTCCAGATGTAGCCCCCTGATTCTCTTTGTGGCCTGCGTTCCGCCCAGTGACATCAGGGCCTAACGACCCATCACCTACACCGGTCAGTCCGCAGGCAGCGACAGATCTGCTACTCGCAGACGGGAGTGGACCACCGACAGCGCCTGCCGTCACCGCACTGCCGGTGGGGTCCCCAGAGATTATGAAGCCCCGTTGCTGGGTACTGGGGCATTGCTTGGTTTCTCCTTTCATAAAGAGAAAGTTTCGCCGTCCGACGTTGGTACCGGGTGCCCAAGCGGGGCGCCCAGCTCCAGGGGACACCACGGGGAGGTGCCGGTACGACTTGCAGGTCATCAAGAGGATGACCCGCCATTTGTCCCCCTAGATTGCATCGTATCTCCTTTTCTTTTTTGTGTGTTTATTATTGCGGCATCAAGGAGGAGTGTTGATACTACATTGTAGTAAGGCTGAGTTTATGATGCCGCACCTACATGTGTTATGTAAATTGTGGCTGTATGTTACTAGGTTATTGTAACTGTTGAGCCACTGTCCAGCTAGACTACTAGTTTATCACTCTCTTGCACTGGCTATGGCATAAAGAAGTACGCCACTATTCTGGCCGCCTGTGCGCACGCTGCGACAGGGTTGGCCCCCCATCAGGCTCTGATCTACCCCCCATCAGCCGGCCGCTACCCCCATCAGGAATTTTTGGGAAGAATTTTGTATAGAAAATTATGTTAAAAATATGCCTGGAATAGGCGTAAATGAGCTCAGAATAGCTAATTTTAACTAATTTCAATGAAAAATAAGCCAAAAAACTTTGATTTTCGCCAAAAATCCGACTTTTGGCTTACCACCCCCTCAGCCCCCATCAGGCGCTCCTACCCCCATCAGCCCCCCTCAGGAATTGAAATTTCTACCCCCATCAGCCGAAATGCTAGCCCATGTCTGGGCTTTGTCTACTCTTACAGAAAAGCTCAATAGATCTCGTACACCTATAACGTGCGCAATATGCAAGCCTAAGCGCTGCAGGATTTTGGCCCATGTTTTCTGGTGACTTTTTTGCTAGAGCTGGTTACGCCTTGATGCTTAAAGTGCACAAGAAGCTGCAGTTAGCTATAAATTGCCATCGATTAAGACATGTGTTATGGCGGTGGTAGAACTGGCGCAGTAATGACTGGAGGTGGTACATAAGTCAGGCCATTGCCGTTACTCTTAGAGTCAAACGTTGCTAAGTACTCTCATAAAGCGCAGTGCTAAAATCTGCTTTTGTAAGTAGAAGCAAACTTTAGTAAAACTTTGTATGGGCAAAACTGGGCAAGAAAATGCGACAACGAATTATACAAAAGCCTTTCCTGCTATGATCTTCTTACGCTTCTTTGCATAAAGTGCAACGTACCCAACCTCGTGTGGTTGGAGTTTTTTGATGCATATCTCGGTCTTGAAGCTGTGTAAATGAATTACCATGTTATATTATTTTTCTGCTATTTTTAACTCAGTTATGACTGAGTGTTTGAACGTTCGAAATATACTATGTAACAAAATAATACACTTACAGTGCACTTACTTTTATCAAAAAATTCTTGCTAGTATGGAGCCGCTAAATGTACTGCAGCATGTAAATTTTATTCAACAAAATTTACTTAAAGGTAAAGCGGTTGTGGTCGTGCTATATAAGCTGGTGTCCTATTGGCGTTTTCTATAAGTGTAGACAAAGCCTTGCACTTTTGAGCAAAGTTAATCGATGATGCGAGCCAGGGTTGCACTGCAGAAAACGTATTTGTAAACAATCAGATATAACATTTGAACTGAGCATCCGATTGATGCGGCGAGTGAATCAATTGAAAGAGCGGGAAATTCTGCACAATCGGGATAAATTTCAGGTTGATTAACCAGAAACTGCAGGAGTAGTGACCAGCCTAGTTAGATGGTACCGGAAATTCGGTCAGATTCAGCATACACATGAAAATGTGAAAATTACTGGGGACTGAAGAACTGGACAGGCAAATGAAGCTGATATTCTGAAAGAGCATGTCCGTTTTAGTATGGGTTGCAAGTGACAGCTCTCTAGGTGCCTTCGACAAAGTGTAATTGATCTACATTTGCTTGTCATGCCTAAAAATCGTGATCAAAAGGGTCATCTTCAAAGCTGCACAGCTCCCAAACAAAGCCGAATCGGTGGGTTTGCCTGTAGGTTTTGATACATCCTTACATGGTCAACTTATGTTGAAAATATCAGCTCTGGAGCTCATTGCCACATAGGCACTTCCTTCAATTGAAAGACACGTCTATTTCGGGTCCCCCGAACTTTAATAAATCGCGTCTGAATCTGGCAGTTTTCATCGTATTCAGTTGTTCTCTATTGCGTTTGAAAGAGCGGGTAAATCTGTATAAGTATGTCCAATTTCAAGGTGCTATCTCGAAAGCTGCCAATTTGACAGCAGTTGAAAGAGCATGGAGGAACCAAATCTGGGAGATCCGGCGCAGCACCCTTCTTCAAACCATTACTCCGGCTTGAGTGCGGCTAAAGCGAAACCGACGCGGCTGTGGGGGTTTTATAATAGGGCAATTCAAATGAGCCAATAAAAATGGGGGGTCAAAAAATTCCATCGGCCGCCCCCATAAGGGAGCTTGCCTGACTTTTTTTGGCAAGCACTCATAAAATTGAAGTAGTATTATCATACCGTAGTTTGCACGAGTTACCCTCGCTGGCCCAAACAGTGACGAGTATGTGTCCGTGCTGTCGAAAACAGCCACTGCTTAACGAATTTACCTTCCATGAGTAGAAATAGGTGGCTCCCGAATTATCATTGCCTTCCGCTTGGCCTGAACATTGAAAGCAGAATGTTTCATAATAAATAGCAAAAACTGCCAATTCATCTTTATTTAGCTTACGCGCAGGTAGTTTGACCACGTCTTTAAAGCTGGTGTTAAAGCATTTTTCCTGATGCAGAATCAAGAGCAGGTCGTACGGCAGCCAGTTACGGATTTGCACGCCCCAAAAGTACACATCGTACTCAATGTTGTGCGTGGAACCGAACACTGCAAACAATAGTAACAATAGTACGGCTGGCATTTCTGTGCGTCTGCAAAAAGCGCTAATGATTCACGGACATGCGATGGTTGTGCTTTTTGTCTGCCCTTTTCTTGTAGAATGTCACACTCCAAATAGATGGTTTGGATTTAAATTAATGCATTAACCGTAGCATCGTAAGTTTTTGGATGTATAACATAACAGCAAATAATTCAAACAAGTCACTTTTTAAGGCAGGCACGTGACTAAAGTTCCATGGATCGCCATACATGGGCCGCGGGGGTAAGAGTGGGAGGTTACCCCTTCACCTCGCCGGCTTCTGGAAGACCAAAATAACATGGTAATGCGTAGTTTTTGTAAACTACTCACGTCTCCTTCATGTTCCATCAACTTAAGGCCCAAAAAACTTGTTCGAAAAACACAACGCAGCAGGAAATCGCAAACAGTCCACAAAAATCAGTAGTTACGGCCGATTATAGAGATAGGCAGGTGCTCAACGGCTAATCCAGCCAATTAACGAGCATTTAGAGCGGAAGTACGTAACGCGACTGGTTCGGTAGACAGATACTTGGGCCAAGTTTATTCTGAGTGCGGTATATCGCCAGCTCTGTCCGCACAACGCTGCTGAAATGACGTTCACTTCTTGGTTGTGTGCTGGGATTTTTATCCTCCACTTTTGCGTTTCTACAGTGCAGGGAGGTAGGATGCAGTCTACCTAGCTCAAATTTTGAATTGCAAACTGATGGTGCTTTTCAGCGTGCACCGAGATAACATTCACTCATGGTACCGACAACGTTGGAGCGACAGGAATCACAAGTGCTACTGGAGTAACAGCAGGAGGAGCTGGGCTGACCGGAGCCCAGAACACCAAATGGTCGATCAACAGCAGAGACTTGTGCAAACAGGAATGCAGCAGCTCCTCCACTTGCATTGGCTTGAGCGTTTACAAGGAATCCATAGGCGGAAATGGCTGTTGGTTGTATACAGCCATCGATGCTGCTTCGGTGGTTAGCGGCGACGACAATTTGTACTTCTGTGGAGGTAACGATTGTTTGATTAGTAGCTTTTTAATAGCTGATGTTGCAGCAGCTCCAACCACAACCTCTACAACTACAACCACAACCACAACTACTCCTACAACTACTACAACTACAACACCAACAACCACCACAACCACAACTCCAACCACAACCTCTACTACAACCACAACACCACCGACCACTACCTCTACTACTACCACTTCAACCACTACTACTAGCACTACCACGGGCACCACCACCACTACATCTCCCACCACCACCACCACACCCACTACCACCACCACTACTGTTACTACAACTACAGCTGACCCTAACTGTAAGTTAAGCCACCTCAGAGCACCACCCGTTTTGGTGCCACTTTTCTTTGTCAGGTGTCCCAGGCGGGTCAGAGGGACATAACTCTACTAAATGCTTCCAGAAGCTGTTAGGAAGCCTCCTGGTGCGTCTTTAGGCTACACAAATCAATTTTAGCAACTACGCACCTTTGGTCCAGGCAACTACGCACTGAAGCTCAAATTTTAGACGAAAATTTCAATTTTTGGAAAATCTTTGTTGGACAACTACGTAGATATTGACCAGTTTTTAATCAAAATTTTGATTTTACACAAAAAATTACCATTTTTTGTCAAAAATTTAAATGTCCAGAAAAATTTGAATTTTTTCCCTCCGAAAAATTGCACTGAGAACTAGCTAGGCCAACTATGCATGGAGGGAGACCCGGCTGGTCCCACCGAGCCTGACCTGCCGACCATGCACATAGAAAAAGTTTTACATGTAGTGTACGTTGTTCGAGTGTTCCAGTGATCTGCACATGGACACTAGAAAAGTTCAACATAGCGCCAAACCAGGCCGGCATGGCTGCAGAAGCTGTCAGTAGCGTCATTGTTACCGAAGACATTTGCAAAGACCACTGCAACAACAACACCTTGACGCTGGGTTTCTGCGACGGATACAGCTACGGAACTAGCGGAAATATAGCAGTAGACGTGTGTTGGGTGTACGCCGGCTTGAACCTTGCTAATGTGGCTACTGGAGGAGGCACCGACAACCTCTACTACCGAACTTGCTTCAGTAAGCACGCTTTTTAATGCAAAATTAACAGTGCCAGCCTTTTCAGCCACCACCACGACCACCACCACAACTCCTCCCACTACAACCACCACCACGCCCGGTATTTTCAACCATTTCTGTTCTACAGTACAAACCATGGAAAGCATACGATTTTCCGTTAGACACGGAAATTAGTTTGAGGGCTGGCTGTGTTTAAGGATAGGGCGTTCCGTGACCCAATTGCTGCTGGCCGCCGAAATGCTCAGTAAGGCGGCAAAATTTCCGTGACCTGCTTATAGTGATGTTCCGTTTGTGAGTTTCCGTGGTTTATGCAAAATCGAATGCTTTCCGTGGTTTATACTGTACGTAGTATGCAAATTCTCTCTTCTAGCCTGTAGTTACCAAGAAATTGCGCAAGAGTTCCACGCGCTGTTACCAAAGGACTCCTACAAGCTTGGTGTTGACTGGGACATAATCGGGGGCAGTACTCTGGCCGCCTGTGAAACTGCTTGCATGAGCCACTCTAACTTCGCATGCACTTTCTTCGCTTTCGGAGGTACCAACAGAAAGAAAGGAGGTTAGCAAAAGCAGAACTATCCTGCCGCTTCAGGTCTCAACAATCAATGTTACTTGTACAAAACACTCACCACCATTCAGCTCGTTGCCGGAAGCGAAGTCAAACTGTACGGAACCGTGTGTAGTGGAGGTAGAACCAAGGCCGATTTGCATTTTTGCCAGTCCACTGGCACTTACGTCTACTCGGCATTTAGATTTTTGCCTAATGCATTGTTGCGATCCGACTCGTACATGCAGCGGATTTTCGGCTGAGGGGCATTTTTATGATCCAAAACAGGGTTTCAGCACTATGACCAAAAGGGATTTCAGCGACCTTTTTGAGCTCAAAACAGGGTTTCAAAGTCGAAAGTTGGGGAAAAAACCTGTCTGAACTTCAAAAATACCATTTAAAACCCTATTTTTGCTAAAACGTGCAAAAAAGCCTGTTTTTGCGTTAAAATGTGCAAAAACCCTATTATTCGACATAATACCGCTAAAATGCATTTCTGGAACTCAATTTAGAGATTTTGAAACCCAAATTAGGGCTCCGAAACCCTGTTTATGGTCTCCAAAACCCAAACTAAGTTCCGGTTTCAATACCCAAATTAGGAAACCAAATTAGGGTTTTAGAGGCTCAAAATAGGGTTCCGGAACCGCAAATTTGGTTGAAACCCTAATTTCAGTTTCTATGGCCCAAAATAGGGTTACAGAACCCTAAATTATTTTTCTGAGGCTTCTGGAACCCTGTTTACGGGTTTAGAACTCCAAAATAGGGTTTCAAAAAGTCCTCCGACAATCGGCTCTGGGAGAAATTACCCCCTTATCCCAACTACTGTATGATCGGACTGACTGAAGTATAAATCGGCCTGTATTCTTAGCACATATAGGTAGGTAAACGTTGACTAAGTTCAGTTCCACCGGCACTGACCACTTGTACCTGGCAACTGACCACCAGCAATGTGACCCCGTCGTCGGTGGCGGTGGTGGTTAGTGACCAGAAGTACACCAGTTCCGAGCAGCAGTGCCAGAAGCTCTGCAACATGGGCATGTGGCCGGTGCAAGCCTGCAACGCCTACGCCTACTTGGACACCGACTGCTGGCTGATGCAGACCCAGAACGACCCATCCACTGTGGCCAGTGACGGAGGAACCCACGCACTTTACACCAACGTGTGTGGGGGAGTGGAGTAACACGTGGCATGTGATTGTATAATCGACTAAAACGGGATGTATTTTATTTCCCTTTCCACTCTTCACAGAACTCGTTGTGGTTCTACACTGCACTATTTATGTACGTACAGTACGTAAACACTTACTACCAAAATATTTATTTTTACACCGTACTGACGAATCCGGTAAGAGATAAGGAGCTTCTTGCGGAATTCGTAGGCTATCAACTTTGGTTGGTTACCCTTTTTATGTACGAACTTTTTCCCACTCACGCAGCTTAGAAATCTTTCTGCTTTGTAGTAATGCAAACAAATAAGCGAACTAAGTCATGCATTCTGTAACGTTTTGGCCCTTAGTCTCATAATTTACGTGTATTGATCATTGAAAGTCAGAGTTTCATTGGTCCACAACCACTAACCAAACTGTTACGTGTCAAGCTAAACAAAAATAATTAGATTAGACAGTCAGCAATCAGTGAGTCATGTTCTTTCCAACCATAATTCATATTCAAACCAACTTTTCGCCTGAGCAGTACGTCAAACAAGCAAGAGAAACATGAGAAGATACTATTTCGGAGCTACGTTTATTTCAAGTGTTTTCGTTTTTCGCATATTCTAAGGTTTATGCATGCAAAGAAGGTGTAAAATTTTAAAGAGAAAATATTGAAAAATTAACCTTCTGAATTCTGAGCTTAAAATTAACCGACAGTAACAGGTCCAGTGGTTTTTTGGCCGATTAGGCCCCTATATACTGTCCAACCAGGGCGATAAAATTTTAAAAACAATAATAGTTTTTAAGCGCATTTAGAAGGATTATTGAGCTTAACACTAGCAGGTACACAATATTATTTGTATCTTTTATATTTTTACCTATTTTCTTCCTACTTGCACCGGAAAAGGGGTACACCATCTGCCCGGGCGTGCTACTGTGTCGTAAAGCAGATGAAGAGGCAGTGAGGAGAGTAATAAGATGGTAAAATACGGTGTGGCGTGACGTGGGAGAGTGTTATGAGGAGTGGTAGAGAAGGCGTCAGTTGGTGGAGGACGTTAAAGCGGCGCCCGACTGGCCACAGGCGCTGCAAATTACCTGACACCCCATACTTCACCGACGACAAATTGCAGCTGGCAAAAACTTCCCTCCCACCTCTCAGCACCGCGCACCCGGCAAGACGAATGCCCCCGACCCAGTGGCGCCCGCTTTGTTTGTTTGCTGCTAATCCATCCGCAATTTTAAACCTGCCAGCCACCCACACAACAACGCAGTCGGCCCAGACAGCGACAGGTGGTGGGCAGTGGCTCCCTAGATAAGGGCGGCCGGCGACCGGTCGTCGACCTTTTGACCTCTGGCGCCGGGGCATGTCGCCGTCGGAGGGAGGTTCTCGGAAATTGTAACTAAAGCTGCTGCTGGTCTGTAGTGCAGTGCAGTGCGTCATCGGTAGACAGCGGGGGAGGAGGAGTGTCTGTTTGCCCAACACACCCGTTTGGCGTCGTTTCGAAAGTTTAATAGAAAATCTCTTCTTCATCATCACAAGCAACTCAGTCCTAGGTGTAAGCCTCGCAGAGAAATAATAAATAAGTTAGCACAAGAAACAGACAGTGTAGCCAGTACAGCGGTCGCTCTGTACAACAAAAACAAGAACAACCATTTAGTCGTTTGTACACAGACAGATGCAGAGGTGAGATCGCTGTCGGGACACGTTCGAACAAACAATAATAACCAACCAACCAATCGTTTGAGCAATTTTTTGGCCTCAAACCAATACTTTTGCCTTGCAAATCGCATGATTTTAGACTAGGGCCCGGTCTGTCATAAGATAGGCTGAATACCCGTGGTCGCAAACGTCAAATATGAGAGGTATCGAGAACAGAAGAGAGCTCAAGAAAGAGACGTCCGAGATTTAAGTCTCACAAGTCCAGTGTCTTTCTTAAGTGTCGGGTCAGGCCCTAACCGCAAACTAACCACGTACATACAAACACTTCTTATTATCACATGTGGTGTACTTATCAGCAGGAGACTTGCCGGTGGTGCGCGATTAGCTAATGCGAGAATTGCACCGCTTTGCACTGACATCGTTTCACCTTCATCACCGTCCGACGGATCAGCGTGTTGCCGCGTGCCGGACATCGTAGATTGACCAACACCGGACCAAACTCGACCGGCACGCAGGCAGAACACGACTGGAAGGCCGGCTTCAGTTTCTGCTGCTTCAGCCGCGGTATGAAGAACGATCTGCACGCGCCATGGCAGAACCGGTTAACGACAGTTTTCTTTAGACAGCCCTCTACGCGGATTCGCTGTTTGAACAGTTCCGTGTGACACTGCTCCTCGCTAGAGCGCAGAAGCGACGCAGAAGCTATGGTGTAAGCTTGACGACGGCCCGGTAAACCTCGTCGCCGACCGCGGCGGCCTCAAACAATAGAAAGACAGAATTAGGGCCATAAAGCGAGTCTTAGGTGATTCACTGGCGTCCCGAAGAAAAACTTGTTTTCAGCTCAGCTAGCCACTTTCTATTTCTGGCAAATGGCGTGACAGATGCGGACGTAAAACTTAATGACAGTCTCGGTTTGGCCTTGTGTGCAGTCCTAGTCGAATGTTGCTTATCAAAGCTTAATCAGCAAGCAGGCGGACGAGCAAAAACACCAAAACAATTTGACTTTTTAGGCTCGCTTATAACCAGAAAAGCAAACTGGACGCCTGGCAAGCGTTCAACTATCACCACAACAGTACGTAACGTAGGTTAACTCTTACCTCTTCTTCTGTTCTGCCTTCTCCTCTCTCTTCGCGCCTTGCGCTCCTCAGCAGTTAATAGCGGCTTATCGCGGTAATTTCTGCCGACCAACGCCTTGAAGGCCATTCTCGAAATGTCCTTAAAAGCTGCATTTTGCATCTGCGTTCGTAAAGAGCTGTTGCGCTCCGGTTCCTTGAGGACAGAGTCGACCGTCGGCGGCCGGGCCTCCAGTCCAGAGCAGATACAGCTGCAGAGAAGCAGGGTGGTCCACCAGTGCATGGCAGAATTCGGGAGTCAGCGGCAAATTGCGGCTTCTAGCGTCCGGTAGCTTTCATTCAATAACGAGACGCGTGGGTGGGTGGCGCAGTTGGTGGTTGGTGAAGGGACAGAGGGAGCGCCCCCTGGCGGGCGGGAACCCAAAGCACACAGCGAGTCTATGTAGCAGGTGTGGGGAGGTGGTAGGTAGCAAGGGCCAAACAGTTTATAGAGCACCTAACACATCGCTCTTATCAGTGTGCCGGGCCGAAAGTAAACAATAGCCGAGTCTGAGCGCCCGGCCACAGAAGGCGCTCCGGACAAAAAGTGGCCCTCGGCACCGGGCCGCCCCTCCGGAGCCTCCAAATGAGATCATAGACGGCGCCCTTCCCTGACCTCGGACCACACACGCCGCCGCCCGTCTAATCAATCACGCTCCCTGTACTAATTGACACTCCGACTTGGTCAGGTGCCACAGTAAGGTTCTAAGTCCTTTTAATCGGTCATTTGGTAGTCATCATCATCTCATTGATGGGCTGGGCTGGGCTGGGCTCACTGGGCTTCCTCCTGTTCCAGTAAAAGGTGCACCGTTCTTTTTAGACATTGTGCACCTGTTGCCCACTAACACTCTTTCTGCGCTGTTTATTTTACATTGTACTAACATGTTGTCTTGCTTGGGCGACAAAATAAATAAATAAATAAATCATCATATGGTAGATATCTCATCATATTTATTTCTAATATGCGTGTTAACAGTAGTAGCGTACTCCACGAAATATGAGAAACCATCAAATTTTGCCTTCAAAATAACTTTTTGTGCGTTAGGTTAACTGACTTAGCATTTGTAAGTCAGTAGTCCGATACCTACATATACATACATAGATGATGCCATCTGACTGGTTGATTCGATATCGAAGTGGCGGTGCATGTACAGTGACTACAATTCTAAGGTACTATATAATTTTCTGCACATAAGGTAATTTTCTACATCCTAAGGTCCTATATAATTTTCGACTACTACCTAAAACTATAATCATAATCTCCGTACTGTGCGTATTGGTGCTCCTCAGACATATTCTTACACAGTCGAAGAACACGCAACGGAAATACGATTTTCGTTTCATTTCAACTAAGAGATGCGTTTGCAGTTTCGCTTGGAAGACGGCCATTTCTGAAGTGATATTACCCTTACCCTTAAAGGCATCCATCGATTTAGTTTTGGGTATTGGGGAACAGAAGACCCAATACTCGGACAACACCCAGATGCACAATACCAGTTGGCACTACAGTTCGTAGAAGATAGCACCAGGTGTACTATTTAGAAGCGTATAAAGGCAACGCAAAGATAAACTAACAGAAACAAACGTACAACTACAACGTAGCCGATTGAGGAGTTTATCGTACAGTAGTGTAGATCTAGTTAATAGAAATAATCAAGGAGCGTGTTGTTTTCTAAGTCTGGTGGCTTTGAGAATAACGTCTCTGCAGAGTCTGAGGAACAACTCCACACTCTGTCTGGTGTCGTCGTTGCCAGGCACCGGGTACGTGACGAAGGTCGGGTCACAATTGCTGTCCACCAAACCCATCGTGGGAATGGTCATCTTGGCCGCCTACATACTGATCATATTTTATAAGTTTATAGGTCAGGTCGGTCGGTCAGGCCACTCACCTCGACCACGGCCCAGTGCGTGTAGAGCATGGCACTGTGTGTTTTGGTGAAAACGATCAGGTCGGGCAGGTTGACCTCGTCTTTGAATAGGTCCTGGCTATTGGTTAGAATGCCTTTCCTCCACTGTCTAGTGTGGCAGTAGACACCAGCCTCCAGTGCGTATTTCTCTATCATAGTCATGTTGGCTCTAAACACTCACCCTAAACCAACAATCCACGAAGTCTAAGGAGTACAGCCATGTCTCGGATATTCGCCATCCGGACAAGATTTGGCCACGTCCCAGTTTTCCCCATGCTATAACAGCATACCCTCCTCGGCAGGCCATACCCCCTCCTCCACCACCTCCCGCAGAGAGAAAATTTTCGCTTATTTAAGGCAAAATAGGCGTTTTTGGTCTTCTTTCCGGGACCCCCCCCCCCCCCCCCGAGGTCTCCATATCTCCCTCCGGATTTTTCCGGCCCATGTATGTATAACAGTCAAGCAAATAACAACATATCCATTTATGATACCACCTGAGGCCTCGATCGAAGGGGTACCATAATATGGTACCAGTACGGAAGGAAACGGTACCATATGGTACCCCTTCGATCGAGGCCTCAGGTGGTACCATATATCGAAACGGTACCATGGACCCTTTCATTAAATCATTAAAAAGGGTACCATATAAGGTACTCTATCGATCCAGGCCTCAGATGTGAAATTTTCAATGGCGTATAAGCTTTCTATTGAGAAAGAATGTCTTTTTAGGGGCTCTATGAGGCGGTGGTACTACTATAAAATTGATGTGCACCAAACAAAAATCTGTCATTTAAGAGGTTTTACCAGCAAAACAGTGTTTTAGCATAGAATTGGGTCAGTTTTGGACTAAATACAAACGACAAAGCCATTCTGTAGCGCTTCCGTTGGCACGGAAATACCGAAACCACGCCCACCTGTCCTGTCCAACGAACAGAATGATGCCGTCTCTGTAGGCCACGTGACCGAGAAAGTTGAGCGCCGTCCTCAGATGCAGGACAGTCTGTTCCAGATCGATAATACAGACTCCCAAACGCTCCCCAAACAAATAGGGCTTCATAAAGGGATTGAGAGTTCCGATTTTGTGGCCCAGATGCATTCGAGCTTCAAATAACTGCTTCAAGGTGAACATCTCAGAGACACCAAAGTAGTCTTCCTTTAACAACGGATCATCTTCCGGCAGTATCTGGCTAAATTTACAGCTTTCTGATGCACCGAGCCAAACTACATAATCAAAAGAATGCACTTGAGAGACTGAGGGATATGCAGGGCGCGATCCAGCAGATCACTGGAAGGAGTGGTCTGCTCCTCTGGCAACAGGTAATCGGCCGTTTTCTGGCACACGCCGGTAGATCGGTGCAGACTCCGCTTGCCCAACCTGCCCAGACACCGAACAAGGTTACGCTGCATGCTGTAATGTAAGACACCACTACAGCAAGTTACCAGATGATCGGATATTCGTTTAACTGAAAACTATTATAAGTAACAGCTCATCCGCCGATGGTATGAGGGCGTTGGGGGTCTGGAGACGGCCGGGAGATCTGAGCTCAAATTCTACTAGTTGAGGGGTTGGGTACTGAAAACGCTCAAAAATTGCAAAAAAAACCGCTATTTTGGCTCAAATAGAGCTAAAAGTGCTATTTTTCAGGTGAGTTTAGCAATTAGGGTCATGGATTACAATCGCCTCAATCATACATGGGCCGGGGGGTAAGGGGGTATACCCCTACCCTCCTCGCCGACCCATACCCCACTCGGCCGGCCCTATCCCCTCGCCCACCAACCCCTCCCGGAGGGAGAAAATTTTCGCTTATTTAAGGCAAAATAGGAGTTTTTCGGACTTTTTCGGGACCCCCCGGATTTAACCGGCCCATGTATGGACTCAATTAAGGTAACACAGTAAACACCTAAATTAGGTTATTCAGCCGTGCTTTATGTTCAGAGTTAACCCGCATTTTTGACAGTGCTAATTTTAACCTTCACTGAAAGGTTTTCATGTGTAAAATAGCCTGTAGTACGCCGCAGACATACGTACATCTATACCTAAAGTGCAGCCTTAAAGTCATCTCGCTCAAACCTACTGTACAGCGAAACGGTAACACACCATTAAACCATGCGTAACGCCTTAGTTCAAATACATACAGTACATAGTTATTTGAGAGATAAAACCTGAGGACTGGACCACCTGGGTATACTAGCCAACTATGGCGTTCAACCAAGATTTATAGTACACCAGTAGTAGAGTGATCGAATAAAGAAGCAAATTCGACACGTCCGTTCTATCACATACCCTTGTTGCCTTAAAGCACAGTAAAAGTTTCACAGCTGTCCCAATCACAAAAGTCAGTGATAAAATGCCAGAAAATCAGACGAATTCAAACTCTTCGCCACTGGTCGGTGCGCCGTCGTCAGTTTGGTGCAGAAGCAGGTCGGAGCCCTCCGGTCGGTAGACCTTCACTTGATGTCTCACCAGCCGTTTGTCGCCGTCCAAACCCCACAGTCGGTTATGCGGCGTCACTGCAACCTCACAACATACAACCAACTCCACATCGAACGAACGCCCGGCTCTTTCACTTCACAGAAAAACAAAATTTGGACTTGGTAAAGATAACTTATACTGAATGCCACCGCCCCCCCCACCCCACTTAGGCTAGATCCTCCGAGACGATTTTTCCGCCCCCTCCGGTTTTCCTGTCACGTAATTTTTGAGCAAATTTTTGCGATTTTAATGTTTTATTAATTGCAGGCACAAAGATTGCCAAAATCGCCTAATAAAACAGCACTTTTAGCTGTATTTGAGCCCAAATTAGCGCTTTTTAGCCGAAAAGTGCGAGTTTTGAGTGTTTTTGGTGCCCAACCGGCCTGCCCTAGAATTTGGGCTCAGACCCCCAACCCGCCCTCCCCTTCGGCGGATGACCTGTTACATGTACGATTTCTACAGCAAATTACTTGACAGAGATTAGACAATCATATTAACAGTCGGGCACTTTTAACGCCAGATATGGTAAGTTAGCGGTAATGGTAGCCCCAGACAGAGCAGAGCAAAGCAGAGCAGAGCAGAGCAATTTGAAGCGGTTTCGACCAGACCGGAGCGGACCAGACTAATTTGAAGCGGTTTCAGATAATACAAAGCCACGCAGCAAAATAGTTAGGATTACCATCCTTGTTGGATGGTAACCACCCAAGTTTACGAATAAAGTGAAACATAACCAGAACGTTTTGAGCGTCAAAGAAATAATACTGGCATTGACTGATCGTACCGTCGATGTATCTGAGCTTGGCAGGCACAGGTTTCCAATAGTCGCCGGTGGGGTTTTGGGCAGAGACGCCGTGTCGTCGCCACAAAGAGCCGTTGACGTCCAGCGTCCAGACCACGTCGGAGCCGACCGCCACTCGGATCGACTGAACGCCTTCCACCTGTACTCTGTCTGCTTTTAAGAGACAACTCTCTCAATTAATCGTCCAACCTCAATCCAGTGCTCTCCGACAGGCATAGCTTGCGTCACAGCCAGACGAGCGAACGATCGACCGCTCTTGCTCAACGCCCACACCAGCGCTCCGTCGGCTCCTACGTACACCTGCAAAGACTGCAGACTGACTGCTGGCATTTTCAACTTTTATGCCATCAAAGCTCTACACCGTAAAACAGGAAGCGAGCGGCAAGAAAATAAGTTATAAAAGAGCAGCCTTATCGTGAACTAAGTTTTCAAACGAATCAGAGTGCAGAAAGAGTTTAAACCTGGCACAGGACAGAGAAGGAGTGTTAGCCGCAGGTATGCAGCTGGTGTTGGCATATACAGGAGTCCTACGCTAGATGGTTAGCGGCGTACCACTATGTGACGGAATTCAGTCTAATTTCATCCAAGAATAACTTGGATGCCAGCCAGTTTTCAGCTGTGTCCCTTGCTCAAAAGGCCGGTTTCACTTAGCTGAAGATATTCTGTGAGATTTTCCTGATTTTCAAGCGTTATTGTGGCTAAACTGGATTTGCAACGCCATGGAGGTCAATTGAAGGGAGGCAAAAGTGATAAAGAAAGAGCGGGCGGGCGAAATAGAAAGCTCAAAGCCAGTGCCTTGAATTCTGCGGAATAAGGCAGTCTCCAGTCGACTCGGTGTTTCACAGCGCAGACTGCAGTTTCACGTGGCACAGTTTGTCCAACCATGAAAGCTGCTGTTCTGCCACCTTATCGATCACCCGATCGTCTCATGGAATTTGTCTGTGGTTTTAGGAACAGAATGTTAGTGTACTGTTTATTATGTTTAGCTACTGTATGTACTGACGGGTAGCTGCTGTGTACTTCGTTGGTTGTGTGTAAATTACTTCACTAGTGACACAGGTGATCTGGATTGTTAAGTTAACAACGGACCAATTTTCTTTACGCTCCCTTTTGCTCTAGATTTCCGCCTGCAACAGTTGTCTAAATAAAACGCTGTTCTGTTCTGTACCGGTAGAAACAAACAATTTTTCCGTTCAGCTCACCTTAATGGAAAATTTTGAAACGCTTCTGTGAGCTCAATTCTTGACCGTTTGATCTGTAAATTGGTCTAGAGTTTCTTTTGTAAAAACTGTAGTGGCTGACAAATTTGCAGGAAAATATGTCATCTTATTGGCTCGCAATTTTGGTCAAAATTTTCCCTTCAGGTGAGCTGAACGGAAAAATCGTTTGTTTCTACCGGTGCTGGTCTGATGAGGCTAAGCGCAAGCTGGCTGAGTTTGCCACTTTGAAAATCACTGATTTTACGTTTTGTTGAATAACAGCTGTCTTTCAGTGGACATGTAGGGACCGGCACGCGAAAATTCAAAATGCTCCTAGGCGAAATTCGGCTTCAGAATTGAAAAGAGCACACTTTATGCAGTCTAACAAAACAAACCGGAACGGAATTGGCCGGATAATAAGCGAGTTATGACCGTTTAACTGCGTCACCCAGCGTGCCACCTTTTCTTCCTAGAAAGTTGACCGCAGCGTGCATACCGATATGACCGATGTACTTTATCAGACTGTCACTCGTGAACCCCTGCGCCGATTTTGATGGGACCGGTGTCATTCTAATCGCAATGCGATTTTCTTTTACATTTTTATATACCAAAACTGTACGACTGCGTCTACCACCTTTATATACCGAACAAACACCTTGGCAGCTCAAACAACTAGAACTGAATAGTAGAGTGTGAACTGGAATTCCTGTGTTTCCCAGGTACATTACATGTACATACCAGCGGGGCTGGGGTTCTGCTCCTCTCCCACCGACTTGGGCCAAACGCCCCCCCCGATAGGGGAGCACCCCCACCAAAACGATCTTTTTCACTGTCCCTCTCCGATGTTTCTGACAATTTCTTACAGTTTCAGACACTAAAATTGCCTGTGAAACAGCGCTTTTTAGCTGTAAGTGGTACCCGAGACTTAATCAGCGTTTTTATACGATTTGTAGCGCAAAATTGCTATTTTTGAGCGTTTTTAGCACTCCACACTCCGAATTTGGGCTCAGAGACCCCAACCCAACCCTTCCGCCTTCCCTCCAACAAGGATGAGCTGCTACAATATATGTAACAGGTGGTCTGCCCCCCACCCGAAATAGGCCAGACCCCCCCCGGATTGGCCCCCCTACCCCCTCCGATTTGTACTTTGGTGAGAAATTCCGGATCACGTGTAGCGCGGGGGGAATCAGGAACCGATCCCAAACAAAAATTAATGTTTTTAATGATCATAAATAATTATAAATTAACACGTTTTATCGATAAATATCGATTATCGATTAATTTTGGGAAAAATTCCCAAAATCGTCCAAAATGGTCGTGTTGTATATCGTTTAGAAAGCCCTTCGCCTGGCGGGTCTAATTGATCACTACATCAACATAGGGCAAGCCCCGGGGCCCTGTTTTGTCAATATATAAATACCCCCAGAGACGCATCAGTATAGGCAGGCTCGGAGGGCCTGTTTTCATACATGGGCCGGGCTGAGAGGTATACCCGCTCGCCTACCAATACCCCCATCGGCCGGCCATACCCCCTCCCCCACCCACCTCCCAGATGGAGAAAACTTTCGCTTATTTAAGGCAAAATAGGCGTTTATTGGCCTTTTTTGACCCCCCCGAGGCATACCTGTAACAGGTCATCCGCCGATAGGGGTATAGGGACGAGTTGGGGGTCTGGCGCCGGCCGGGGGGTCTGAGCCAAAATTGGGGGGGGGGGGGGTTGGGCACAAAAAACGTTCTTGCAAATCGAAAAAATCGCAATTTTTGGGCTAAAAATCGCCAAAAATCGCTAAGTTGGGCTGAAATACAGCTAAAAAGTGCTGTTTTGCAGGCGATTTTGGCAATTTTGTGTCGAATTGAAATTGTAAAAAATTGCAAAAATTTGCTCGAAAATTCACTTGCTTAGAAAAATCGGAAGGAGGGGGGTCGGTGAAATCGTCTCAGGGGGGTCCCGTCTGGGGGTCTGGGCCTAAGTGGGGTGGGGGCGGAGACCCCCAGACCCCCCTGTTACATGTATGTCCCCAGGTTTCCATACTCCCTCCGGATTTTTCCGGCCCATGTATGCCTAGTTTTCCAAATATAAAAATACCCCTAGATGGACAACAGTATAGTGCTCCGGAGAGGGCTTTGTTTTCCAAATATAAAAATACCCCTAGGGTATGCATCAGTACATGCTAATTTTTTTGTCTTGGGAGTCGTATAGTCATAAGAAAAGTTAATTAATTTCTTTAATATCTGGTCCATTTCTGACCTTCCATGATTCCCCCCCCCCAGCTACACTCCAACTCATCCGACTTTCGTTCATTACTGGACTACCTTCCGTGCCTGTTTGCGTTGGAATAAGCGAAAATTTAAATTTTGGGCAAAACATATTCTATCATACTTATGAATAAACGCTGAAAATTTGAAGGAATTCCATTGACATATAAATGAAAACGAATTACTATGAAGTTAACTCGAATAAGCGATTACAGGTTTTTCCCGCTTTTGTACCATATTTATTGAGTACACACGTTAAGCCTGAGCAGGATCCACCTTATATTGATTAGCAGAGACGCAAAACTACTAAAGAATTGTAAAAAAGCAAAAGAAAAACCATTGACTTTGTTCTGCTCTAGGATCCCCAATACGTTCGTATTCGATACCCCTTAATTTTAACGACCTCATCAACTCTAAACCAATTTCTGGGATCTTTGACGAACCTATGACAATTAAATCTGAGTGATTTTAGTAAGAGGCAACACCTAAACTAAAATTTAAGCGGGCGCACCTTTTTTTATTTGTTCTTTGTTTAAGAGCAAAGTTTCGTTTTCTGAAAAAATACCGATTCTGCCTATGCTTAACCATGTAAAATTTCAATCTGATTTCCGGGATCTTTGGCTGCATCGATGCCGAAAAAAAATGGCTCAAACAAAAGATGATCAATGCCTCTTTAATACCGTCGGGCGCACCTTTTGAGATCATAAATCTTTTTTTACACTGACGCTGTTTTTCCACTTATTTTAGCCAAAAACAACCGCAGTTTAGCGGATACCAAGGCGATTTGGGTGAATAGTTATGTTAAAATAATCAAAACAAATAATAATTAAAAAAGGACGCGCTTTTCTAGCCGAATTTTTTAAAAAAAGATGATTTTTACCCTGGCGACACCAATGTGGTGAAAACGCGCGAAGAAAATTAGGCACGCGGCGCGGCGCAAAAAATTCGCCGCCGTTACCGGTCCCTACTATATGCACTCCTCCGATTACGCAACGTTATTATTCTCCCGTTCAAATATGTCCAGCGTAGTAATGTTTACCCGCTTTACTCTAACTGTTAGGTGGTTGGGGGTGGACGGCGGCGCAGCTGCATTAGATATACCAGATTAGTCAGCTGTCTAAAGATTATTTCCACCCACTCCGAATTTGCTAGTTGGCGTTTGGTCGGCTCATGGAGGAAGGAATTGAAACTTGCACCATCAGCCCTGACAGGAAACTTCTCAGAGAGATCAATCTGGGCCGACTAATAACTGATGTAGAAATGTTTTACCTGCTTTTAATTCAATTGCTGTAGCTGTGTAAGAGCATTAGCCTTTGAGTCAGCCGGCTTAGCTGTTGCTTTAATTCAACTCTGGCGTTTTGCTGCAAACCACAGTCTGTCTGAGTCACCTTGCGCTATTTTTGTCTTCTGCATAAAGTAGAATTGGCGCCCAGAAAACGGTGGTTGAATAATAACCGGTTGACACAGACCACTCCTGTGCATGTCTAGAAAAACCCAGAGTCTAGTCCACGGCAGATGTCCTTCTCCTTACGTCTATTCAAGATATGCGGGCACACCTTAGACATCGTGAAATTTCATTTTTTGGGTCAATGTCAGAGCGACCAGGAGAGAGCGCAGAGCGATGCCGTTGCAAAACAATAGACACAGATGGGGTATCTCTCAGAATAACAGTGCGGAATCGTGATTGCATATGAAATAAAATATCGTGAAATTCCATGTCCTTAAGACATAATGCAGACATAAGGGGAGGAAAACGAAGACATAACGAAGACATAACGCAGACAAAAGGTGTTATGCAAAGATTGCAAAAGCAAACAATTTGAGGCGTTTTGTGTGATAAATAAAGGTATAAAGCAGAGTAGATACACAAAGTAAGAATGTGTAACCATATTTATGCAAGCTGGTCTAACAGTGTTACACTTCAGTCAGTTGCTGGGCACGATGACCGCCAACACCGGTCCGTCAATGTCTTTAATTGTTTGTGAATCAGACGTGGTAGAAATTTGTTGACAGGTGGCGGACAGATGTCAAAAATGGGTGCCATTTAATATACGAGTACGGCAACAGCTTGATCTCGCATTGTTGGCTAGCCGTCACTCAACGATCGTCGGACAGCCATCAAAATTTGGAGTTGGAAATGGGCTTTGGCCGGCGCCCATTGAAACGGGCTTTGTGGCCGATGCCCATTGGAAATGGGCTTTCCTGGCCGGCGTCGGTTGAAATGGCTTTCCTGGCTGGCGCCCATTGGAAATGGGCTTTTGTGGCCGCCGCCCATTGGACTCGATTCAAACATGGACTAAAAAGATTGGAGTGACTGCTACGAGCTGGACATTGGCCATGGAGAATGTCGCACGATCGATGTCTATAACAAAGGCATGGTGCGAGTGAATCGCTTCTGTCTGTGCAGATGTTGGATAGCATTTTTCAGAGGGGTTGGACCTGTCCACTAGCGCATCCACGCAACAGCGTACCACATAAAGTCACCCCGATGGTACATGCACATCCTGTTCTGAGGTAAAGCGCCCATAGCAACTATAAGCGAGCTGTGCTGTTGTTGTTCTATGGACAATGACACGTGTTTCTGAACACATACATCTTGTACATGGAGTTGCGCGACCCACCGCTCTCTGCGCATCTGAGGATGCGAGATTTCCGCATGATGGCCCCCACGGCATTGTGCAAATGGCTACCTCGATCCGGTGGGTCCTACGGCCAATGTCAGTCCCCAGTTCCCGACCAGCAATGCTGCAGGCCCTGCTCATTCTGCAGAAAGGCGCCAACCCTGATGGACCTCAGACTATGAGATAAACGCCGTGCATCTAAGTCTGTCTAAGGCGCATATCCCCTGCAGGATGACCAAACAGCATCGCTGCATCTGCCACCAGAATGAGTGTAAGACGGCGTTCACCACATGCTGGCTCTTGCAAAAGACCGCTCTGCTTGGGTATGCCCCGTTGTCTAACGCCCCAATGTCTGCTGCAATTTCTACATTCTAAAGCTTTTAGGCACCTGCTGGGCCCGGTTCCATTCAATTCCCGGTGACTTTACCCGGTGGGATGAGAGTCTCCCACGCAAAACGCTACCGGTCTAAGGCACGCACCCCTCCTGCAAACCCATCCGCTGATTGATCT
>JASANB010000996.1:0-34202 GCA_030248155.1 Sabatieria punctata | reverse complement strand
GCGATCAGTCCAGTAGTTTTTAGTCGTCCATGGCAAACGACGAGAAGAAAAACGAGGCGAGAAAAATAAAACTTCCGCTTGGCGGAGAAAAACCTTTGGCCAAAGTGTAGTGGCCTTATTTTTTGCTGCGACGGCAGTTTAAGAGTAATGTCGTAAGGGCGTCAGAGCATGGACAAAACCTTCTGTCGGGTGACGACGCATTATTAGACAGAAACTCAATCTGTGTCCCTGGCTCACTTCACCTCTATCTCTTCTTTGAATTTGATTTCCTGTCGGACCTTGTTTGTTCTGGGTCTTCTTCTTTCTTGTTTATACTTTATCGACGCGAGCATTTATTTGTTAATTAAATTAATGAACATTCTTGCCAAACTGTTGGCTAAGCTGATGGGCTTATTTGGAAGTAAGAGCAAACGTCACAAAACAAATTCGGACAGTTCTGACGAGAGCGACGGCGGCTATAAACTGACCGCCAGTGCAAAGAAAGCCAGACTCCTGGCTAATGCCACGCCCTTCGTCACTCAGATGGTCAGGTATCGGCTCTCAACTTTACGCCTCTGTCTGTCTGTCTATCAGAATGAATAAAGTTCAATATTTGAGAAAACTAAATAAAATTGAAATACTAAGCAGTCTAAGTCTGTATAAAATTCTGGAAATCGATGGTCATGTGAAAAATTAGGATTTTCCTCGTTTTCTTGTTCAGCTTTACAAAAGAAACCAGATTAATTTCTTTCAACCTAAATAACTGAAGATTTTAAGCAGAGAAATTTCAGTTCGATGTTTATCGATGAGGATGGAGATGTGGCGAACGAGTTTTACAATGAAATTCCAGGCAAAAAGGCCAGATCCAAAAAGGCTTATTTGGTCAAAGTCGTGCAGAACTTGACGCCCCAGGTCTGCTTATTTACCTTTAGCATTTAGATTTAGTTTCTATTTTATAAACTGCCGCCCAAATCATGCATGTAACTGGAGCTCTGCCCCTCCCGAGACCGATTTTCCTGGGAAGTAAATTTTGGGCCAATCTTCTTGCAATTTGTCACAATTTCTGGCACTAAAATTGCCCATAAAAACAGCTGTTGTTGCTGGAGTTGAGCTCCAAATTTGCTTAGCGATATTTAGGGGATTCTTTTTACTTAACACTCACCCTGAGCCCAGACCGGTCCTGTCCTGACGGTTGACGCCCTCAAACCCCGTCCGGCAGATGACCTGTTACATGTACTATTGGTACGTACCGGTGCCCTTTATGCGGTCAAGTATTAACTATTGACAAAAGTGTGATAAATAAATTAATCACACACATTTCAATTTTATTTAGTGTAAAACTGCACTTATAATTCTTGCCATAAACTTTTTCTTCGTGTTTAAAACTTTTTTTTTGCAATGTCGTCAAAACAACAACTCAGCAGACTTTTTACTGTAGCAACCGTAAATTTCAACCGATTTGAATCAATCTATTTTTATTGAAAGATTCCTGCAAGATTAGTCAAATTTTTATTCAGTTAGATTCTCTGCTTAGTTCCTGAGATATTTGTCCTCAAAGTCGCAACAGAGATTTTGGCAATGAACAAGAACGATTTTTATTATACCATTGCGCTTCATAATAAAACAGATTCCAACTGCTAAGGGCTAACAAAATGAGGCTTTACTGTTGACACACACACTCGGTTGCTTCACCGGAAAATCCTCATTAGCTTTCAGCGGTACAAATCTGTTTTATTATAAAGTGCAGTGGAAGAATAATAATAATCTTGTTCATTGCCAAACTCTGAGGACAAATATCTTAGGAATTAAGCAGAGTATCTCACTCAAAATTTCAACAATCATTCAAGAATTTATAATCTTTCGTTCAAAAAAGATTCATTCAATTCGGTTGAGATTTAAGTTTGCTATAGTGAAAGGTCTGCTGGGTTGTTTTTGGACAGATCCTGTATTTGGGCCGACCGGATATCCGGATCCGATCCGGGCCGGATATCGCATATATCCGACCGATTCGATCCGGATATTGGGGTACCGGATATTAATCGCAATAATTCAATATTTTAGCTGATTTTTGGCTGTTTTATGATAGTGATAAGATAACATTAAAGCAAGGCAAACTTTCGCGAAATTTCGCATTCTGGTTGGGCTTCTGAGTCTTTTAAAAACCACTAAAACTGTAAATTTCAGTTAATTTTACGCCAAAAATACCTTTCAGATTTTGCATTTTTGAAGGCTAATTTTTCTCGCCCCTGGTTGTGCAGCAGAGCAGTTACTTTTAAAATTTTACACCCGCTTTTGCAAAATCTAGTATCCGATCTGGATCCTGTCAGGACCTACCCTCAATGCCTGACTCTCAAAGTTAAGTAAATAGTAAGTTTTTTTACACAACTGTACCCATCCAAAACCTAGCTGGTCTGTTTAAGGGATTGGTTAACTACGACATACCAAGGCTCAATCCAGATTTGCCCTACATAATGGTTCAAGTGTCGAGCTGAAATTTCCGCGTGCGTTTTTGACAGTCAAGCAAGCCAAAGACTTTTACATTGCAAGTGATTGAACATATTGCTATTGTAATGACTGACGCCAAATTCTGTGCTATTTATTTTCGTCTGGTCTCGTAGCGATCAAAGCGCTCGTGATAAGTTACTCTAGCTGTTTTCTGACTGTGCTGTGCCTGTGTTCTGTCTTAAACTATTCCAGCCAGGTCGGAGAGAAAGATGTGGGTAAGTTTTTGCTAAGCAAAAACGCCTTTGTATTCTCTGCTGTAGAAAACTAGAATAAATTGACACTTCATTTGGTGGCGGTAGCAGTCACTCACACTCGCCGATGCACCAATTGCGCGATTGCCCGAATCTGGGTCGCTTTTTACATTTCTCTTAACAAAAGTTTTTAAGACGGCCTGGCACGTGCGCCCTGTCAGCTCGCCTAAATGGACGACCTTGCGTCAAGTCAACACAATGAGGGACCGCCGTTTGATGTTTTCTCCTTGTATCATACCCTTAGGGTCCGTCAAAAAACCAACCCCACAGATTTTTCTGTGGCAGCCGCTAATCTGAACCGATTTGAATGAATCTTTTTAAAACCGTTTTTAAAGGAAAGATAAATAAATTCTTAAAAGATTGCTGAAATTTCTATTAATGTACTCTGCTTGGTTCCTGAGATAGTAGCTCTCAAACTCAAAGCAGTGATTTTGGCAATGAACGAGAGTGATTAAAGACAACCCAGCAGATTTTTCTTTGCAACAATGAATCTCAGCCGATTTGAATGAGAGATTGATAAAATTGAATGGGCAGAGTATCTTTTATTAAGATACTCTGCTAAATTCTTGAGATATTTGCCCTCAAAGTTGAAACAGATTTGGGAAAGAATAAAGGCGATTTCTAATAGTCGTTGCATTCCCCACAAATTTATTATTAAAGGCGCATTCTGTTGCACTCACATTAAAACAAATTTCTACCACTGAAGTTAACAGAGTCTTACTGGTGAAGTAGTAACCGAGCATCCGTGTCACCAGTGAAGCCTTCAATAACCCTTAGCAGTAGTAGGAATCCGTTTTATTATGAAGAGCAACGAATAATGAAAATTCCTATTGTTCATTGCAAAAATCACTGTTTTGATTTTGAGTGTGTCTATCTCAGGACCTAAGCAGAGTACATTAATATAAATTTTTGCAATCTTTTAAGAATATAATATAGTCCTTGCCAAAAAAGAGCGGATTGGCGGTTTTTTGCGAATAACTCCCTATGGGTGCATCGGAGCGCTTTTGCCTCATAACCAAAGTTGTAGAGTGTCTCGAGCTCGGTACTCTGTTGCAACCTAATCTGCGCAACGCGCCATGGCAATGCTAATCTGCGCAACGGAAAAAAATCAGCTTTTTATGTAGTTGGGATGAACGCGAGTTTTTCAGTGAATTATAATCTACAGACCTCGGGGATTTCAAAAATGTATTCATATTTCTTCTAGGTGGAACGGTTCCAGAGTTATACACCATCAAATTTGGCCGAAAATGCTAAAAATGGCCATTTTTGGCGATTTTCAGATTTCTGGGGGGATTGGAATAACTCTGGACCAACTCAGCCGATCAGGCTGAAATTCACATATATGGTGTAAAATTTAGTTTTACGTCGATTGAGACACATAAGAACCCTGACAAATTGACACTGATACCGTAATCCCGATTTTTTCAACTTTAGGTCATTTGATTTTTTTCTGCTGGTATGTAGAAGCTTAAACCCCCCACTGTAGTTAAAAATGTACTTTACAGTGTTTTGAATCGATTTCAGTCCATTCTGAAGCCATTCGGATACTGTAGATTGTGGTCCTGGCACGAAAACTGCATTTTGTCAGTTTACATGGTTTCTGCTTTAAGGAAATGCTGAATGGAGTAGGAACTAAGGGTTTTCGCGGTCAAGGAACACATTTCTGACATCGCCGTAATCACTGGGTTACTGTATCTTGAGGTGCCGACACGAAAATTGTTATTTTGCGTTTATGCATGCCTGGTGCAAGGAAACGCTCTATAGAGTAGACTATAAAGGTTTTCAGGGTGGGGAAACTATTTTTGATAACCATCAACGCTGGACTTCTGTATTTTGAGGTCCCGACGAGAAAAATTGTTATTTTTTGCTAGTTGGGTGTTCTGTTGCAGGGGAAAGCTGGATAAGGTAGGTAATCAAACTTATGAGTATGTACATTCGCTCCAGGACCACAATATACAGTAATCCAGTAACATTCGCTATGTCCTGAATTAATTCGCTGATGCTTGAAAACCTTTTCAAGTAGCGTGAATTCATCGTTTTCTTGCAACATGAACACCCAAATAGCAAAAAATAACAATTTCTGTATTATTAAAGTTTAACGGGAGATATGAGTAAAATGGATTTTGCACGACCCATAAATCACAAGAAATGTCTCACCGAGTGAAATATCGATGCTCAGGCCACCCGCGGCTGATTTTTTCGGAATTCTTAAGAAAACCAGCAGACTTTTCTTTCACTCTTTTTTAAAGACTCTGTGATTCATAATCCGTACGTACCCATTAGTGTGTTTTGTTGATTGTTCAATTTCGAAGTTAAAAAATGCCATACAACAGTTGACAGGTCTATCTATTTTAATAATTAAAATTAGTTGCGGACAGTCCGATTTAGACCAAAAATTCCGACTGGCCCGAACATGAAAATTTTGACCGGGCCGGCCTCTTAGTTAGAATTAACCAGACTACTACGTACAGACCTACAGTTACGTCGATTGAACCTGATGGGGGTGGAAATTTCCTGTTTCTAAATATGTGCCGTTTTTCGCTCGAAGCCATTTGACGCGTGTGCAAAGTAAAACCACACGATTATATTTGCCGACTTAACAATGAAATCTGAGCCGCTCTTATTTATATTGTTGATGATACTGGGGTTCGGTCAACCGTGCACAATTCGCTGGCAACCCTTCAGTGGCGTCCATAGACAATTTGGTACAAATCGCTTGTTTTTCGCCATCCAGGACTCCTTTCTGCCCCACCACGGTCAAATATATACCCACTACCACCACCACTACGACCACAGAGGAATACGATTACGGGGAACACACTGCGCCCGACTATGTGTTTACAGAACCTGTTGCTACGGTACTTCCTTTAATATGATAGTGGTACCCTGCATACATATAATAGGGGGTGGGGTTTACCCCCCTGCTAGCTGAAAACGTCAACCCCCTACCCCTTCCCCAGAGAAAAAAACATTAGGGGCTCGTCTCTGGTCGAAGATACAAGAGGTCCTTTCCGTACAGGTACCTTGTCTTACTTATATAGTATTGGTTTGTTATATTTCCACTCTATTACAGTCAGCCACAACGCCGTTTATGGTGCTGCCACCTTCTATGGTACCGTACACCATATAGGGTACCGGTACTGTTGCTTGACATCATGGTACAAACATCTTATATATTTCCACCGCGGCACTCACCTCGAACGTGGGGTACCACATATACAGGGTGTGCCAAAAAAAAACCCCGAAAAACGGAGTTTTGTAGCATACCAAATCTCAACCGATTTGAATGAATCCTTTTTAAATGAAAGATATAAATTCTTGAAAGATTGATGTACTTTATTAAGATAGCCTGCTTAGTTCCTGAGATATTTGTCCTCAAAGTCAAAACAGAGATTTTGGCAATGAACAAGAGTGATAAAGAACAACCCAGCAGATTTACTTTTGCAACCATGAATCTAAACCGATTTGAATGTATCCTTTTTTGAATGAAAGACTGATAAATTCTTTAAAGATTGATGCAATTTTTATTGAGATTCTGAGAGTTTAGTTCTTGGAATATTTGCCAATTAGATTGAAACAGATTTTGGCAGAGGGCAAGAGCGATTCCGTGGCATTTCATAATAAAGCAGCGCGCTACTGCTAGGGCTAATTACTCTTTTGTCTGTTGAAATAAACCCAGTTTTTATTACCCCTGTAAAGCCTCTAAGAGCCCTTGGCAGCAGCAGGAATCCGTTTTTTGTACGAAGTGCAGAATAATAAAAAAATCCCTCTTGTTCACTGTCAAAATCATAGTTTTGATTTTGAGAAAAAATATCTCAGGAACTAAGCAGAGTACAGTACGTTAATGAAAATTTCAGCAGTCTTTTAAGGATTTATTTATCTTTCATTTAAAAAAAGGATTCGACCGAAATCCGTTGAGATTTGCAGTTTTTTAGAGCGAAAAATCTGCTGGGTTGTTTTTTGGCACACCCTGTATATATACTGTATGGCTCCACTAGCCTAGATACCGGCACCATAAACGGCGCGTTAAGTGCCCGACTGTATTATATGGCTCAAAAAAGCATACGGCCATACATACAAGCACTGGTGGCAGCTTACTGGGCTCAGAAATCACTAATTTTAGCTAAAAATCCGCTCAAAAGCCTTTGGCAACGAAATTTTGTGTTTCCGCTGCTGATATTTAAGTCAAATCGGCGTTTCTGAAGCCGTTTTTGTCATTATATGTTTGTTTTTCACTTCTAACCGCTAATTGGTAAGTAAAATAGCGATTTTTAGCCTTTTTGTTGAATAAAACGTCTTGACAGCGTATTTCCAGGCGTTGAAGCCCTATGGTGTTTAGACCGCTCCGACCCCTCCCTCTCCCAGGCCGGCTCCGACCTATATACTTGTACGATAGGTATACGAATGGTACCCAGAATTTGTAAAAGGGCTTGGGTAAAACTTATAGGCCTGAATCTAACATTCGTCTCTTACGTATGCGAACTAAAAACTGCCGTATTTCTTTTTTAGCAGCCGCCCACTGTCCCTCCCTCCCGACCGCCGACATTCACTCCGTTTTCCGAAATCGTCGACCCAATCGAGGAACCCTCGAGTCCGGCGCCTTCCAAATACGCCGAGTACACCCAGAAATTTCGCAGACACCACGATGTCTACTGCGACTATCCGGAGAAATTCGGCGAACAGGCAGTTCAATTTTGTCCGGTCTACAAAATCGTCTGCAAGCCGCCGCCGCCGACCCTGGCCACAAAGGAAGAAGAACGTGAGTATTGCGAAGGCTACATAGACCATTTCGACTTCTTCTGCTCGGCCAACAAGCCTGAAGTCTACGGGCCAGAGTCTATCCGGTTCTGTACCACTTCTAACAAGAGGATTTGCTTGGCACCCAGGAAAAGAATTGTCATTCCAACGCCGCTACCGTTGAGGCCTTTGACTATACGAGTGTTGAAGACAAGAGTCGTGCCTCGAACAGCACCAACTCGCCCTCCGCAAGTGACCTTTAGGCCGACTTCGGATACCCGGCCGCCGCAGCAGCCGAATCGGGCAGGACAGAGTTCCGCTCAGTGTGCTCAGTACAAATCTTTGGCTGACCAGTTTTGCTTCCAACCCAATATTCCTGCATTTGCAGTGAGCAACTGTAATTTGTATAAGTAAGTTCTAGAAGTGTTAACCATTCTTCTATCGGAAAGAATTGTTATCGATTCAAATGTTTGGGGAAGTAGTCTGGAAGGTGTTCTGCTCGATTCGAAGTCTATCTTTACATGTATGTATGTTTGTACTGTTTGTATGTCAAACGAAAGCAAATTATCAGGGCTTCGTGATGCGAATATCAAATTGACAGAAATTGCCAAAAATGGCCATAAAATACCAAAATTAAGTATGACTCGTGAAAGAAAGCCGGTTCTGAGGCCGTTTATACAATTTGGATCAAATTTGAAAAATGTTGACTATTTTCTATGGTAAAACGGATCGCAGAATTTTTATTTCAGCACCCTTTTTCGAAAAATGCATTTTTTTCTCCAAAACGAAGTCAAAAATCCTCAAACATGTATATATCAGCAAACTCGCAACTAACTGCATGAGGAATAAGAATCTTTGCCATTTGACGTTTCTTTCTATACAAGTATATTTTCTCAAAAACGTTTTTTCCCAAAAACACATTCTAAACTGCGTGGAACCTTTGATTTGATATTTACACCTTATAGCCCTGGTAATTTTCTATCGATTGATATAAGAAAGTTGGGGGTCTTGAAAAATGTTCGAGAAAATCAGTTTTGTCCGCCACCACCAATCATTTTGAAATAGACTTTGAGAAAGTCTGTCACACAAGTTTAGTCCACTCGAAATCCTTGGAAAACAACAGAAATTAGTTAATTCATGCAGTTGTGTGCGACATTGGCCGTTCGACAGTACGGGCGCGGTTTACTTTTCCATTGGGCTACACTGAACGTAAAACGTTTAAACCAAAAACCATCCTCCTATACAGTTCGCTGATATCTTCTGATTAAGCTGACTTAACTTGCACCATCATTACAACAGCTCCAAGGCTGATAGTTAACTGTTAATCTCTCTTTTTTTCAGATCACAATCTCTTCGTTGTTGGTTATTTTGTTTGTGATGATGTCAAGATTATCTGTGTTAAGTAGCATTTTCTCCCTGAGCAATGTTGTCTTAGAGACTAAGTAGCGCCAGGAAGTCAGGGCTTTTAGTTCCAGATAGGAATATAAGTCAGAACAGCCGTTTATGCCTTCATTTACGTATTATGGCAGCGAACGGTACATCACTGCACAGTACTGATGACATCGTTATTGGGAGTGTCAACTTGATAACTTGTTTTGTAATAATCGTTTTCTATTTGCCATGTCTAATCGCCATGAAAGCAGATCAAGAACTGAGACACAGTTCCTGCCTCCGAGTATGTCTTATTGGATTTGGAGAGAACGTACACTGTAGGCTCTGCTCAGATCAAAACACATACATATGTACTGTACACATATGAAAATTCTTTGCCAATCTATATTTACCAATTGTTTTTACATACTCTGTATGTAAAAGAAAAGGAATTGTGGTTTTGGAGCCGGCTAACCCGAGCTACAGTGGAAAATATCAAAATTTTTTTAAAACATATGAAATATAACTATACATGTATGTTTTTCGCCAATCAAACATATAAATAACACATATAGTTATATGTTTCTGAAAATTGAATATGCACATATTTTTAAACATAAAACATATTTGTGCAAAAGTCGCATATTCACTTATATTTTGTCTAAATTTTCGATAATTCAAACTTGAGATTCTGAATTTCCTGTTTAAACGGTTTGCAACAATTTAAGATAGCATACAGATTCAATAAGTTTAAGACGCAATTTCTGAGAGAATTGGAAGTGCCTCCCAAATCGGGTCAGGGTGACATAGCCGATTTGCGTCATTTTTATATATGTGAGAGTATATGACGAAAAAATAAGAACCCCCAAGTATGAGCTCCGGTGGACCCCCCAGAGCGCCAGGCCCCCCTCAAAGTAGGGGTGGTCGGGCTGAAAAAGAAAGAAAAAAAAGTACCCTAACTTCCGGGCATGATTTTAAGCTCATGCTTGCTCGTAGGATGAAAGTTGGCACACAAACAGATGGGGGCCGGACTCGGAGATTTCGAAAATGGTATCTAAAGTGCGGTTGGGTGCTCCTAGTACCGGAGTTATAGGCTAAAACGCGGTTTTACACCAATTTTATTGCCACACGACACAACACCATTTGACTAAATTTTCATACATTAGGATCCTAGGCCAGGTCCAGTTTTTTATATATAATATAGCCTAGTAAATTCCCTACATGTATGCAAAACATAGCCGAAATCGACTCATACCGATTAGGTCGAAATTCGCCCTCCAAAGTCAAAATCGAAAATTTTTTGTGCTGAATTGGAACAAAAATTGTTGCACAAGGCAAACTTTAGGCGTAGATTGCAAATATCGCACTAGTTTTTTGCGAAACTTTTCTTTGGAAGCCTAATTTGGCCAATAATAACTGTCCAACTTGCCTGTGAAGCACCTGATTAATAATTTACTTGTGGACCACCACCACCTAAACCACCACCTTAACCACTCTTCTTTGGAAGCCTAATTCCAATATTAACTGTCCAACTTGCCTGTGAAACACCTGATTAATAATTTACTTGTGGACCACCACCACCTCCCCACTTAACCCCTTCTTGGAAGCCTATTTGGCCAATATGCTGTCCAACTTGCCTGTAGCACCTGATTAATATTTACTTGTGGACCACCACCACCTAAACCACCACCTTAACCACTCTTCTTTGGAAGCCTAATTTGGCCAATATTAACTGTCAACTTGCCATGCACCCGATTAAGAGTCAGTCTCTGAACTGATCGAGTTTTGGCCCTTTGCCCTATTCAGACCCAAAATTGAAACTTTGGCCTAGAGAGCTGTAAGTGGATACACTAATACATATCGATAGGTTATGTAACCACCGCAAAGGTTTCACGATTTGCCGCTCCAGTCCAGAGATACAGCCGTCTGAAAATCGGCTCGCTTAACTATGGGACAAAAATTTCGAACAATTTCTTTCCTGCTAAAAACAGTTGGGATCTAGAATTTGATTTACGTAACTTTTAAAATTTTTAGAATTTTGGTCGGTTTTCGATTTTGACGAAAAAAATTTTTTCGATCCCCTACCGCCCTAGCTCGTCTGGAACCCCTATGTGGGTTTTATTTCAGATTATTGTAGCGCCATTTGCTAGCTACAGATTGGTGTCAAGCACGAAAGCCCACGACCCGGGGTTTAAAGATTAAATTGACTTCAAATGGCCAAATCGCATTTTTTCCAGTTTTACTGTGCGACAAAATTCCAAACTTGAATTTCTTTCCTGCTAAAAACAGTTGGAGCCTAGAATATGGGGTTTACGTAACTTTTAAAGTACTTTTAAGAATTCTTGGTCGGTTTTTGATTTTGATGAAAAAAAATTTTTAGCCCCCTTCCCATCCCCCTAGCTCGTCTGGAATCCCCCTATGTGGGTTTTTTTATTTCAGATTACTGATTAGCCACTTGTTAGCTAGATTGGTGCCAAGCACAGCCATATTTCCCGGGGTTTTGCAGTAAATTGACTTCAAATGGCTGAAAATCGCATTTTTCAGTTTTACTATGGGACGAAAATTTCGAACTTGAATTTCTTTCCTGCTAAAAACAGTTGGGACCTAAAATTTGGGGGTTTTAAGTAACTTTTCAGAGTACTTTAAATTTTTGGTAGGTTTTTCGATTTTGACGAAAAAAATTTTTCGACCCCCTCCCAGCCCCCTAGCTCGTCTGGAACCCCCTATGTGGGTTTTTATTTTCAGAGTACTGTAGCGCCATTTGTTAGCTACAGATTGGTGCCAAGCACGGTAACTCACGGCCGGGGTTTTGGAGTAAATTGACTCCAAATAGCTGAAAATCGAAATTCAACTCTCGAAATTTTGTCCCATAGTAAAACTGAAAAATGGAATTTCAGCTATTTGGAGTCTTACTCCAAAACCCCGGACCGTGGGCTCCTATCGTGCTTGGCACCAATCAGCAGCTAACAAATCGGCGCTACAGTAATCTGAAACCGTAAAACCACATAGGGGGAGTTCCAGACGAGCTAGGGGGGCGGGAGGGGGTCGAAAAAAATTTTTTCGTCAAATCGAAAACCGACCAAAAATTCTTAAAGTACTCTAAAAGGTACGTTAAACGCCCGAATTCTAGGTCCGAATTGTGTTTTAGCAGGAAAGAAATTCACTTCGAAATTTTGATACTACGGGAAAAAATTTTTTTCGACCCCTTCCCCCTAGCTCGTCTGGAACCCCCCCTATGTGGGTTTTTTTATTTCAGAGTACTGTAGCGCCATTTGTTAGCTACAGATTGGTGCCAAGCACGATAGATAGCCCACGGCCCGGGGTTTTGCAGTAAATTGACTACAAATGACTGAAAATCGCATTTTTCAGTTTTACTATGGGACATATTTTGGAACTTGATTTTCTTTCCTGCTAAAAACAGTTGGGACCTAGAATTTGGGGGTTTTAAGTAACTTTTAGAGTACTTTAAGAATTTTTGGTCAGTTTTCGATTTTGACGAAAAAAATTTTTCGACCCCCTCCCAGCCCCCCTAGCTTGTCTGGAACCCCCCTATGTGGGTTTTTATTTCAGATTACTGTAGCGCCATTTGCTAGCTACAGATTGGTGCCAAGCACGATAGATAGCCCACGGCCCTGGGTTTTGGAGTTAATTGACTCCAAATAGCTGAAAATCGCATTTTTTCAGTTTTACTATGGGACAAAATTTCGAAGTTGAATTTCGATTTTCAGCTATTTGGAGTCAATTTACTCCAAAACCCCGGGCCGTGAGTTATCGTGCTTGGCACCAATCTGTAGCTAACAAATGGCGCTACAGTACTCTGAAATAAAAAACCCACATAGGGGGGTTCCAGACGAGACGAGGGGCGGGAGGGGGTCGAAAAAATTTTTTTTCGTCAAAATCGAAAACCGACCAAAAATCTTAAGTCTTTAAAAATTACTTAAAATCCCCAAATTCTAGGTCCTAAACTGTTTTTAGCAGGAAAGAAATTCAATTTCGAAATTTTGTCCCATAGTAAAACTGAAAAAAATGCGATTTTCAGCCATTTGAAGTCAATTTACTGCAAAACCCCGGGCCATGGGCTTTCGTGCTTGGCACCAATCTGTAGCTAACAAGTGGCTAATCAGTAATCTGAAATAAAAAAACCCACACAGGGGGGATGCCAGACGAGCTAGGGGGATGGGAAGGGGGTCAAAAAATTTTTTTTCATCAAAATCGAAAACCGACCAAGAATTCTTAAAGTACTCTAAAAGTTACGTAAAACCCCCATATTCTAGGCTCCAACTGTTTTTAGCAGGAAAGAAATTCAAGTTCGGAATTTTGTCGCACAGTAAAACTGGAAAAAAATGCGATTTTCAGCCATTTGAAGTCAATTTACTCCAAAACCCCGGGCCGTGGGCTTTCGTGCTTGACACCAATCTGTAGCTAGCAAATGGCGCTACAATAATCTGAAATAAAAAAACCCACATAGGGGGGGGGGTTCCAGACGAGCTAGGGGGCGGGTAGGGGATCGAAAAAATTTTTTTCGTCAAAATCGAAAACCGACCAAAAATTCTTAAAGTACTCTAAAAGTTACGTAAAATCCCCAAATTCTAGATCCCAACTGTTTTTAGCAGGAAAGAAATTCAAGTTCGAAATTTTTGTCCCATAGTTAAGCGAGCCGATTTTCAGACGGCTGTATCTCGGGACTTGAGCGGCAAATCGGGAAATCCTTTGCGGTGGTTACATAACCTATCGATATGTATTAGTGTATCCACTTACAGCTCTCTAGGCCAAAGTTTCAATTTTGGGTCTGAATAGGGCAAAGGGCCAAAACTCGATCAGTTCAGAGACTGACTCTTAATCGGGTGTTTCACAGGCAAGTTGGACAGTTAATATTGGCCAAATTAGGCTTCCAAAGAAGAGTGGTTAAGGTGGTGGTTTAGGTGGTGGTGGTCCACAAGTAAATTATTAATCAGGTGTTTCACAGGCAAGTTGGACAGTTAATATTGGCCAAATTAGGCTTCCAAAGAAGAGTGGTTAAGGTGGTGGTTTAGGTGGTGGTGGTCCACAAGTAAATTATTAATCAGGTGTTTCACAGGCAAGTTGGACAGTTAATATTGGCCAAATTAGGCTTCCAAAGAAGAGTGGTTAAGGTGGTGGTTTAGGTGGTGGTGGTCCACAAGTAAATTATTAATCAGGTGTTTCACAGGCAAGTTGGACAGTTATTATTGGCCAAATTAGGCTTCCAAAGAAAAGTTTCGAAAAAACTAGTGCGATATTTGCAATCTACGCCTAAAGTTTGCCTTGTGCAACAATTTTTGTTCCAATTCAGCACAAAAAAATTTTCGATTTTGACTTTGAGGGCGAATTTCGACCTAACGGTATGAGTCGATTTCGGCTATATTTTGCATACATGTAGGGAATTTACTAGGCTATATTATATATAAAAACTGGACCTGGCCTAGGATCCTAATGTATGAAAATTTGGTCAAACGTGTTTGTCGGTGTGGCACAAAATTGGTGTAAAACCGCGTTTTTAGCCTATAACTCCGGTACGGAGCATCCAACCGCACTTTAGATACCATTTTCGAAATCTCCGAGTCCGGCCCCATCTGTTTGTGTGCCAACTTTCATCCTACGAGCAAGCATGAGCTTAAAATCATGTTTTGAAGTTAGGGTACTTTCTTCTTTTTTTCAGCCCGACCACCCCTACTTTGGAGGGGGGCCTGGCGCTCTGGGGGGGTCCACCGGAGCTCATACTTTGGGGTTCTTATTTTTTCGTCATATACTCTCACATATATAAAAATGACGCAAATCGGTTATGTGACCCTGACCCGATTTGGGGAGGCACTTCCAATTCTCTCAGAAATTGCGTCTTAAACTTATTGAATCTGTATGCTATCTAAATTGTTGCAAACCGTTTTAAACAGGAAATTCAGAATCTCAAGTTTGAATTATCGAAAATTTAGACAAAATATAAGTGAATAAGCGACTTTTGCACAAATATGTTTTATGTTTAAAAATATGTGCATATTCAATTTTCAGAAACATATAACTATATGTGTTATTTATATGTTTGATTGGCGAAAAACATATATGTATAGTTATATTTCATATGTTTTAAAAATTTTGATATTTTCCCACTGTAGCTCGGGTTAGCCGGCCCCAAAACCACAATTCCTTTTCTTTTACATACAGAGTATGTAAAAACAATTGGCAAATATAGATTGGCAAAGAATTTTCATATGTGTACAGTACATATGTATGTGTTTTGATCTGAGCAGAGCCTACAGTGTACGTTCTCTCCAAATCCAATAAGACATACTCGGAGGCAGGAACTGTGTCTCAGTTCTTGATCTGCTTTCATGGCGATTAGACATGGCAAATAGAAAACGATTATTACAAAACAAGTTATCAAGTTGACACTACCAATAACGATGTCATCAGTACTGTGCAGTGATGTACCGTTCGCCGCCATATTACGTAAATGAAGGCACAAACGGCTGTTCTGACTTATATTCCTATCTGGAACTAAAAGCCCTGACTTCCTGGCGCTACTTAGTCTCTAAGACAACATTGCTCAGGGAGAAAATGCTACTTAAGACAGATAATCTTGACATCATCACAAACAAAATAACCAACAACGAAGAGATTGTGATCTGAAAAAAAGAGATTAACAGTTAACTATCAGCCTTGGAGTTGTTGTAACGATGGTGCAAGTTAAGTTAGCTTAATCAGAAGATATCAGCGAACTGTATAGGAGGATGGTTTTTGGTTTAAACGTTTTACGTTCAGTGTAGCCCAATGGAAAAGTAAACCGCGCCCGTACTGTCGAACGGCCAATGTCGCACACAACTGCATGAATTAACTAATTTCTGTTGTTTTCCAAGGATTTCGAGTGGACTAAACTTGTGTGACAGACTTTCTCAAAAGTCTATTTCAAAATGATTGGTGGTGGCGGACAAAACTGATTTTCTCGAACATTTTTCAAGACCCCCAACTTTTTTATATCAATCGATAGAAAATTACCAGGGCTATAAGGTGCAAATATCAAATCAAAGGTTCCACGCAGTTTAGAATGTGTTTTTGGGAAAAAACGTTTTTTGAGAAAATATACTTGTATAGAAAGAAACGTCAAATGGCAAAGATTCTTATTCCTCATGCAGTTAGTTGCGAGTTTGCTGATATATACATGTTTGAGGATTTTTGACTTCGTTTTGGAGAAAAATGCATTTTTCGAAAGGGTGTGCTGGTAAAAAAATTCTGCGATCCGTTTTACCATAGAAAATAGTCAACATTTTTCAAATTTGATCCAAATTGTATAAACGGCCTCAGAACCGGCTCATATTCACGAGTCATACTTAATTTTGGTATTTTATGGCCATTTTTGGCAATTTCTGTCAATTTGATATTCGCATCTTGCAGCCCTGATAATTTGCTTTCGTTTGACATACAAACAGTACAAACATACATACATAGATAGATGTCGAATCGAGCAGAACACCTTCCATACTACTTCCCCAAACATTTGAATCGATAACAATTCTTTCCGATAAAAGAATGGTTAACGCACACAGAACTGCTTATACAAATTACAGTTGCTCACTGCAAATGCAGGAATATTGGGTTGGAAGCAAAACTGGTCAGCCAAAGATTTGTACTGAGCACACTGAGCAGGCTTCTGTCCTGCCCGATTCGGCTGCTGCGGCGGCCGGGTATCCAAAGTCGGCCTAAAGGTCACTTGCGGAGGGCGAGTTGGTGCTGTTCGAGGCACGACTCTTGTCTTCAACACTCGTATAGTCAAAGGCCTCAACGGTAGCGGCGTTGGAATGACAATTCTTTTCCTGGGTGCCAAGCAAATCCTCTTGAAATTGGTACAGAACCGGATAGACTCTGGCCCGTAGACTTCAGGCTTGTTGGCCAGGCAGAAGAAGTCGAAATGGTCTATGTAGCCTTCGCAATACTCACGCACTTCTTCCTTTGTGGCCAGGGTCGGCGGCGGCGGCTTGCAGACGATTTTGTAGACCGGACAAAATTGAACTGCCTGTTCGCCGAATTTCACCGGATAGTCGCAGTAGACATCGTGGTGTCTGCGAAATTTCTGGCAGTACTCGGCGTATTTGGAAGGCGCCGGACTCGAGGGTTCCTCGATTGGGTCGACGATTTCGGAAAACGGAGTGAATGTCGGCGGTCGGGTGGGAGGGACAGTGGGCGGCTGCTAAAAAGGAAATACGGCAGTTTTTAGTTCGCATACGTAAGAGACGAATGTTAGATTCAGGCCTATAAGTTTTACCCAAGCCCTTTTACAAATTCTGGGTACCATTCGTATGCATATCGTACAAGTATATAGGTCCGGGCCGGCCTGGGAGAGGGAGGGGTCGGAGCGGTCTAAAATAATATAGGGCTTCAACGCCTGGAAATACGCTGTCAGCACGTTTTATTCAACAAAAAGGCTAAAAATCGCTATTTTTACTTACCAATTAGCGGTTAGAAGTGAAAAACAAACATATAATGACAAAAACGGCTTCAGAAACGCCGATTTGACTTAAATATCAGCAGCGGAAACACAAAATTTCGTTGCCAAAGGCTTTTTGAGCGGATTTTTAGCTAAAATTAGTGATTTCTGAGCCAGTAAGCTGCCACCAGTGCTTGTATGTATGTACGTATGCTTATTTCATATAATACAGTCGGGCACTTAACGCCGTTTATGGTGCCGGTATCTAGGCTAGTAGCGCCATACAGTATATATACAGGGTGTGCCAAAAAAACAACCCAGCAGATTTTTCGCTGTAGCAACCGCAAATCTCAACCGATTTGAATGAATCCTTTTTTAAATGAAAGATAAATAAATCCTTAAAAGACTGCTGAAATTTTCATTAACGTACTGTACTCTGCTTAGTTCCTGAGATATTGGCTCTCAAAATCAAAACTATGATTTTGACAGTGAACAAGAGGGATTTTTTTTATTATTCTGCACTTCGTAATAAAACGGATTCCTGCTGCTGCCAAGGGCTCTTAGAGGCTTTACAGGTGACACAGAAACTCGGTTTACTTCAACACTAAAGTATAATTAGCCCTAGCAGTAGGAAGCTGCTTTATTATGAAATGCCACGGAATCGCTCTTGTTCTTTGCCAAAATCTGTTTCGACCTAGAAGGCAAATATCTCAAGAACTAAACTGTGAATCTCAATAAAAATTGCATCAATCTTTGAAGAATTTATCAGTCTTTCATTCAAAAAAGGATACATTCAAATCGGTTTAGATTCATGGTTGCAAAAGTAAATCTGCTGGGTTGTTCTTTATCACTCTTGTTCATTGCCAAAATCTCTGTTTTGACTTTGAGGACAAATATCTCAGGAACTAAGCAGGCTATCTTAATAAAGTACATCAATCTTTCAAGAATTTATATATCTTTCATTTAAAAAAGGATTCATTCAAATCGGTTGAGATTTGCGGTTGCTACAGCAAAAACTCTGCTGGGGTTTTTTTTTTGGCACACCCTGTATATGTGGTACCCCACGTTCGGAGGAGCCTGTGCGGTGGTACCATATATAGTGCCGGTACCATGATGTCGCTAGCCTAAGTACCGGTACCCTATATGGTACGGTCACCATAGAAGGTGGCAGCACCATAAACGGCGTTAAGTGGCTGACTGTAATAGGTAATATATAACAAACCAATACTATATATAAGTAAGACAAGGTACCTGTTACAAAGGACCCTTGTATCTTCGACCAGAGACGAGCCCCTAATGTTTTTCTCTGGGGGAAGGGGTAGGGGTTGACGTTTTCAGCTAGCAGGGGGTAAACCCCACCCCCTATTACATGTATGCAGGGTACCACTATCATATTAAAGGAAGTACCGTAGCAACAGGTTCTGTAAACACATAGTCGGGCGCAGTGTGTTCCCCGTAATCGTATTCCTCTGTGGTCGTAGTGGTGGTGGTAGTGGGAGGTATATATTTGACCGTGGTGGGGCAGAAAGGGAGTCCTGGATGGCGAAAACAAGCGATTTGTACCAAATTGTCTATGGACGCCACTGAAGGGTTGCCAGCGAATTGTGCACGGTTGACCGGAACCCCAATTATCATCAACAATATAAATAAGAGCGGCTCAGATTTCATTGTTAAGTCGGCAAATATAATCGTGTGGTTTTACTTTGCACACGCGTCAAATGGCTTCGAGCGAAAAACGGCACATATTTAGAAACAGGAAATTTCCACCCCCATCAGGTTCAATCGACGTAACTGTAGGTCTGTACGTAGTAGTCTGGTTAATTCTAACTAAGAGGCCGGCCCGGTCAAAATTTTCATGTTCGGGCCAGTCGGAATTTTTGGTCTAAATCGGACTGTCCGCAACTAATTTTAATTATTAAAATAGATAGACCTGTCAACTGTTGTATGGCATTTTTTAACTTCGAAATTGAACAATCAACAAAACACACTAATGGGTACGTACGGATTATGAATCACAGAGTCTTTAAAAAAGAGTGAAAGAAAAGTCTGCTGGTTTTCTTAAGAATTCCGAAAAAATCGGCCGCGGGCGGCCAGAGCATCGATATTTCACTCGGTGAGACATTTCTTGTGATTTATGGGTCGTGCAAAATCCATTTTACTCATATCTCCCGTTAAACTTTAATAATACAGAAATTGTTATTTTTTGCTATTTGGGTGTTCATGTTGCAAGAAAACGATGAATTCACAAGCACGAAAGGTTTTCGGCATCAGCGAATTCATTCAGGGCATAGCGAATGTTACTGGATTACTGTATATTGTGGTCCTGGAACGAATGTACATACTCATAAGTTTGATTACCTACCTTATCCAGCTTTCCCCTGCAACAGGAACACCCAACTAGCAAAAAATAACAATTTTCTCGTCGGGACCTCAAAATACAGAAGTCCAGCGATGATGGTTATGTCAAAAATAGATTCCCCACCCCTGAAAACCTTTATAGTCTACTCTATAGAGCGTTTCCTTGCACCAGGCATGCATAAACGCAAAATAACAATTTTCGTGTCGGCACCTCAAGATACAGTAACCCAGTGATTACGGCGATGTCAGAAATGTGTTCCTTGACCGCGAAAACCCTTAGTTCCTACTCCATTCAGCATTTCCTTAAAGCAGAAACCATGTAAACTGACAAAATGCAGTTTTCGTGCCAGGACCACAATCTACAGTATCCGAATGGCTTCAGAATGGACTGAAATCGATTCAAAACACTGTAAAGTACATTTTTAACTACAGTGGAGGGGTTAAGCTTCTACATACCAGCAGAAAAAAATCAAATGACCTAAAGTTGAAAAAATCGGGATTACGGTATCAGGGTCCATTTTTCAGGGTTCTTATGTGTCTCAATCGACGTAAAACTAAATTTTACACCATATATATGAATTTCAGCCTGATCGGCTGAGTTGGTCCAGAGTTATTCCAATCCCCCCCAGAAATCTGAAAATCGCCAAAAATGGCCATTTTTAGCATTTTCGGCCAAATTTGATGGTGTATAACTCTGGAACCGTTCCACCTAGAAGAAATATGAATACATTTTTGAAATCCCCGAGGTCTGTAGATTATAATTCACTTAAAAACTCGCGTTCATCCCAACTACAGGAAAAGCTGATTTTTTCCGTTGCGCAGATTAGCATTACCATGGCGCGTTGCGCAGATTAGGTTGCAACAGAGTACCGAGCTCGAGACACTCTACAACTTTGGTTATGAGGCAAAAAGCGCTCCGATGCACCCATAAGGAGTTATTCGCAAAAAACCGCCAATCCGCTCTTTTTTGGCAAGGACTATATTATATTCTTAAAAGATTGCAAAAATTTATATTAATGTACTCTGCTTAGTTCCTGAGATATTTGCCCTCAAAATCAAAACAGTGATTTTTGCAATGAACAATAGGAATTTTCATTATTCCGTTGCTCTTCATAATAAAACGGATTCCTACTACTGCTAAGGGTTATTGAAGGCTTTACTGGTGACACGGATGCTCGGTTACTACTTCACCAGTAAAGACTCATTAGCTCTCAGTGGTAGAAATTTGTTTTAATGTGAAGTGCAACAGGAATCGCCTTTAATAATAAATTTGTGGGGAATGCAACGACTATTAGAAATCGCCTTTATTCTTTCCCAAATCTGTTTCAACTTTGAGGGCAAATATCTCAAGAATTTAGCAGAGTATCTTAATAAAAGATACTCTGCCAATTTTTCGAAAATTTATCAATCTCTCATTCAAATCGGCTGAGATTCATTGTTGCAAAAGAAAAAATCTGCTGGGTTGTCTTTAATCACTCTCGTTCATTGCCAAAATCACTGCTTTGAGTTTGAGAGCTACTATCTCAGGAACCAAGCAGAGTACATTAATAGAAATTTCAGCAATCTTTTAAGAATTTATTTATCTTTCCTTTAAAAACGGTTTTAAAAAGATTCATTCAAATCGGTTCAGATTAGCGGCTGCCACAGAAAAAAATCTGTGGGGTTGGTTTTTTGACGGACCCTGTAGGTATGATACAAGGAGAAACATCAAACGGCGGTCCCTCATTGTGTTGACTTGACGCAAGGTCGTCCATTTAGGCGAGCTGACAGGGCGCACGTGCCAGGCCGTCTTAAAAACTTTTGTTAAGAGAAATGTAAAAAGCGACCCAGATTCGGGCAATCGCGCAATTGGTGCATCGGCGAGTGTGAGTGACTGCTACCGCCACCAAATGAAGTGTCAATTTATTCTAGTTTTCTACAGCAGAGAATACAAAGGCGTTTTTGCTTAGCAAAAACTTACCCACATCTTTCTCTCCGACCTGGCTGGAATAGTTTAAGACAGAACACAGGCACAGCACAGTCAGAAAACAGCTAGAGTAACTTATCACGAGCGCTTTGATCGCTACGAGACCAGACGAAAATAAATAGCACAGAATTTGGCGTCAGTCATTACAATAGCAATATGTTCAATCACTTGCAATGTAAAAGTCTTTGGCTTGCTTGACTGTCAAAAACGCACGCGGAAATTTCAGCTCGACACTTGAACCATTATGTAGGGCAAATCTGGATTGAGCCTTGGTATGTCGTAGTTAACCAATCCCTTAAACAGACCAGCTAGGTTTTGGATGGGTACAGTTGTGTAAAAAAACTTACTATTTACTTAACTTTGAGAGTCAGGCATTGAGGGTAGGTCCTGACAGGATCCAGATCGGATACTAGATTTTGCAAAAGCGGGTGTAAAATTTTAAAAGTAACTGCTCTGCTGCACAACCAGGGCGAGAAAAATTAGCCTTCAAAAATGCAAAATCTGAAAGGTATTTTTGGCGTAAAATTAACTGAAATTTACAGTTTTAGTGGTTTTTAAAAGACTCAGAAGCCCAACCAGAATGCGAAATTTCGCGAAAGTTTGCCTTGCTTTAATGTTATCTTATCACTATCATAAAACAGCCAAAAATCAGCTAAAATATTGAATTATTGCGATTAATATCCGGTACCCCAATATCCGGATCGAATCGGTCGGATATATGCGATATCCGGCCCGGATCGGATCCGGATATCCGGTCGGCCCAAATACAGGATCTGTCCAAAAACAACCCAGCAGACCTTTCACTATAGCAAACTTAAATCTCAACCGAATTGAATGAATCTTTTTTGAACGAAAGATTATAAATTCTTGAATGATTGTTGAAATTTTGAGTGAGATACTCTGCTTAATTCCTAAGATATTTGTCCTCAGAGTTTGGCAATGAACAAGATTATTATTATTCTTCCACTGCACTTTATAATAAAACAGATTTGTACCGCTGAAAGCTAATGAGGATTTTCCGGTGAAGCAACCGAGTGTGTGTGTCAACAGTAAAGCCTCATTTTGTTAGCCCTTAGCAGTTGGAATCTGTTTTATTATGAAGCGCAATGGTATAATAAAAATCGTTCTTGTTCATTGCCAAAATCTCTGTTGCGACTTTGAGGACAAATATCTCAGGAACTAAGCAGAGAATCTAACTGAATAAAAATTTGACTAATCTTGCAGGAATCTTTCAATAAAAATAGATTGATTCAAATCGGTTGAAATTTACGGTTGCTACAGTAAAAAGTCTGCTGAGTTGTTGTTTTGACGACATTGCAAAAAAAAGTTTTAAACACGAAGAAAAAGTTTATGGCAAGAATTATAAGTGCAGTTTTACACTAAATCAAATTGGAAATGTGTGTGATTAATTTATTTATCACACTTTGTCAATAGTTAATACTTGACCGCATAAAGGGCACCGGTACGTACCAATAGTACATGTAACAGGTCATCTGCCGGACGGGACGGGGGTTTAAGGGCGTCAGCCCAACCGTCAGGACAGGACCGAGCCCAAATTCAGGGTGAGTGTTAAGTAAAAAGAATCCCCTAAATATCGCTAAGCAAATTTGGGCTCAACTCCAGCAACAACAGCTGTTTTTATGGGCAATTTTAGTGCCAGAAATTGTGACAAATTGCAAGAAGATTGGCCCAAAATTTACTTCCCAGGAAAATCGGTCTCGGGAGGGGCAGAGCTCCAGTTACATGCATGATTTGGGCGGCAGTTTATAAAATAGAAACTAAATCTAAATGCTAAAGGTAAATAAGCAGACCTGGGGCGTCAAGTTCTGCACGACTTTGACCAAATAAGCCTTTTTGGATCTGGCCTTTTTGCCTGGAATTTCATTGTAAAACTCGTTCGCCACATCTCCATCCTCATCGATAAACATCGAACTGAAATTTCTCTGCTTAAAATCTTCAGTTATTTAGGGTTGAAAGAAATTAATCTGGTTTCTTTTGTAAAGCTGAACAAGAAAACGAGGAAAATCCTAATTTTTCACATGACCATCGATTTCCAGAATTTTATACAGACTTATACTGCTTAGTATTTCAATTTTATTTAGTTTTCTCAAATATTGAACTTTATTCATTCTGATAGACAGACAGACAGAGGCGTAAAGTTGAGAGCCGATACCTGACCATCTGAGTGACGAAGGGCGTGGCATTAGCCAGGAGTCTGGCTTTCTTTGCACTGGCGGTCAGTTTATAGCCGCCGTCGCTCTCGTCAGAACTGTCCGAATTTGTTTTGTGACGTTTGCTCTTACTTCCAAATAAGCCCATCAGCTTAGCCAACAGTTTGGCAAGAATGTTCATTAATTTAATTAACAAATAAATGCTCGCGTCGATAAAGTATAAACAAGAAAGAAGAAGACCCAGAACAAACAAGGTCCGACAGGAAATCAAATTCAAAGAAGAGATAGAGGTGAAGTGAGCCAGGGACACAGATTGAGTTTCTGTCTAATAATGCGTCGTCACCCGACAGAAGGTTTTGTCCATGCTCTGACGCCCTTACGACATTACTCTTAAACTGCCGTCGCAGCAAAAAATAAGGCCACTACACTTTGGCCAAAGGTTTTTCTCCGCCAAGCGGAAGTTTTATTTTTCTCGCCTCGTTTTTCCATGGACGACTAAAAACTACTGGACTGATCGCGCTCCCGACCGCTAATACATACTTAGGGTAACTTTACAAGTCCATATCTTTGGAACCGTTCGACCTACAAACAATATAAATACATCTTTAGAATCCTCACGGTATCAGCAATCGAACGCAGTGCTCAAATCGCTTTCAAACCCACTACAAGAAAAGTTGATTCTTTTCCATCGCGCAAATTAGGATTACCTATCAACGTTGCGCAGAGTAGGTTGCACCACAGTACAGAGCTCGGCCCCCTCTACAACTTTGGTCATATGGCCCAAAGCGCTCTGTCGCATCCATAAGGAGTTATTTGCAAAAAACTCTGAATATATTAAATACATGGGAAACATGCGTTAACAGCAGAGAAGCGACCGGAAAAAAGAATATCAGACAAGATATTATGAACACTGGACCAAAATTACAGGAGAATGAAAGTAGCATTACATACAGTTACCGACTACATCCAATTTTTTTATTTTGGCTTGCGCACTGCGCTTAACACCAGAAGCAGTGAGCTTCTTGACGAGGTTTTTACATATGCAGTTGAAAAATTTGGTGATGAGAACTCGGGCAAACGAGTGACCCCGCAGACAGGAAAGCTCAGAAACCAGAATGTCCAGCAGCTGGGAATCCTCTTCTAACAGCAACAAGACTGTTTCAACAAATAGTGGCCGGTGAAAATCGCAGTGCAGGAACTTGTCCTTGAGAGTACTTAGTAGTGTGGTTAGTACATAAAAAAGGACTTGCAGCTGGACATGTCACTGTTTGTTTGTAGAGCAGTTTTCTAGCGCTAATTGATTTAGAGCAAGTGCGTACATGATACACCTATGGAACAACCATCTACATCAAGATCAATTTAATATTTGGCCAAAAATCCGTTTTTTTTTCAAGCGAAATAACATTTTCCAGTTATAAGACCACGGTCTTCAAAAGGGCGCCAAAAATGACCCTGAATTTGGGAATTTTCCAGTTATAAGACCAGGTCTTGTAAGTGGAAAACTCTGGTAGTACCCACCCATACATGGGCTGGAAAAATCCGGAGGGGTGTCTGGACCTGGAGATCTCAGGGATGGGCGTGGACCCGGAAAAAAGTCCAAAGAAACGCCTATTTTGCCTAATAAGCGAAAATTTTCTTCGGGAGGGAGGTTGGAAAGGGGGTATGGCCAACTGAGGGGGTGGTGTTGGCTGGCGAGGGGAAAGGGTAAACCCCACCCTTACCCTACGCGGCCCATGTATGCTAGTACCAAGAATATATTCTTGATAGTACAGATAAATGAATGGAAAAGGAACACAAGAAAAACCGGGGGCAAGCCAAATCTCATGCCACTTTTCTACCCTTATCTCATTCACTAATAGAAGAAAGAAAACTGAGGTAGGTAGGCAAAAAGAAGCAGAACAATTAAGGTTAATGGGTGGCCCAACAATTTCCGGCAAGAACAGTTAATGCGCAGGAAACATGTGAAGCAAGAAGCATCACGATGACGGCGTAGCAGAAAATCTTTAATAATTTAGTCTTGAATAATACCTATGGGTGCACACTAAACCAAACAGCAAAAAACCGGCTGATTGACCGACAAGCAAGAAACTCGCGGCCGCAAACCACGCGAGCAGCTCACCAGCACACACTGCCAGTGCCAGACAAGCAGACAGGTGTGGCCAGAAAAATCGATACACACTGCCGTTGCAGGTAGGCGGCTAAAGTAAACGAACAGATAACTAGATATGCGCGCACGTAACTGCACTGTACGCAAAAATAAATTATTCTCTTTCTTATATTTTCTGAAATTAGCTATGAGTTAGCGCACATAACAAGATTACTGACTCCGTTTCAAAGTTAAATGAATCAGAGCTTTTTTTTACAAATAACTCGTTATGAATGCGTCGGAGCGCTTTGGCCATATGACCAAAGTTGTAGAGGGCGCCGAGCTCTGTACTGTGGTGCAACCCAATCTGCGCAACATATATCAGTAATCGTAATTTGCGCGATGGAAAAAAATCGACTTTTCTTGTACTGGGTTTGAAAGCGATTTGAGCACAGCGTTCGATTGCTGATACCGTGAGGATTCTAAAGATATATTTATATTGTTTGTAGGTCGAACGATTCCAAAGATATGGACTTGTAAAGTTACCCTAAGTATGTATTAGCAGTCGGGAGCGCTATCAGTCCAGTAGTTTTTAGTCGTCCATGCGTTTGCGCGCAACCGCTTTTTCATAAAGCGTGGAATACATTTTTGACGAAAAAACAGAATTGAGGCTACCATCGCTGATTTCGGGTTTTTTAAGGGCCAATCGCTCAACCCGACAAACTTGTGGTTGCAAGCCTAACCTTCTGTAGTCTTCAGTAGGAGTATAAGCACCGGCGCGCAGCGCTACTGCAGTAGCTACTGCAGGAAGAAAAATTACTGCAGTAGTAAACAGAAAATTTTCTATTTCCGAGTTCACTAGGTGGCCGGACGGAGAGGGCATTTGTGTGAGGTTTTCTGCTATTTCAAAAGCTTTCAGGTATGAAATAGGTTTCTTGGTACCGACAGGACTTTTTCTGTTTTTAGTTCGCTCAGAAGACATTTGTCAACAAAAAATAGCAATATTTCACTTCCGATGACAGTCGGTCCGTTATTTTTAGGCAAAGCTTGAGTTCCAATCCGAGTTTATCAATAAACTAAGACATGATAGGTGTTGTGAGATGTTGTAAAAGGTTCTGTCCGGGTGATTACGTCCGAATCTTCATAGATCAAATTACCAAAGCGGTCGAGTCTGCAAACGTTTCTGGCTGTTGACGGGTTCTGGTTGTGCACAAGCACATGACGCTAAAATGTTTTTGCTGCCATTCTACCGTCTTTCTGAGGTAAATCCATCATTTCCTTGCCTCGCTCCCGTGTGAAAAATATGATTATTTCTTTTTTCGTTGGCTTTAGTTTCACACCGGGAGCCGGTGCGGCTGTTTTCTATTAGTGTTTCCGAGTAAATTTATTTTGAAATTAAATAACTATTAAATTGCTTGCTCAGCCTTCATAAGAAAATAACTTGCTATTAATTTGCTTGGTACTTAAATTCTGAAATTTAATTTGATACAAATTTGTTATTTGATATGAATTAAATATAAATTTGCTAAAATCAATATTCAATTCCTGAGGAAACAGTTCAAAACCTGGGTCGTGTCAGTCAAAAATGAGTTCACCTTTCTTTACATGGCGACAAATGGTCTACAAATTAACATTTAATGAGTTGATATCTTTGCTATAAGCATGAACAAGGTCATCTTTAGACTGAACTTGTTATTTTGTAGCCAGAGTTTGGTTAGTGAAGATGCGAAAACAAGCAAATTTATATCAAATTTATATCAAATTTCTAGGCCAATTTTACGAATTTTAATATAATTTTAATTTGTTCGGCAGTCATCGCGAGAAATTTAATTTATTATTAAATTGCTATTTACTAGGTGATTTTGGCCAAAACAATTTAATTTTGTTATTTAATTTTAATTTGATCGGAAACACTATTTTCTATTCTGCTCGAACTACTGCAGTAGTGAATCTGGTTCAGGCCAGGTTGGCTATGGTAGGTGTTATCGCCACATTAGCGAAAAGAGGCAGAGACTACTGCAGTAGTGCGTCTTCAGTCGGAGTTTAAACCCCGCTTAAGCCTGCTTAACTTAAGCCTACTGTAAGCCTAATCCCAGCGGCGTTTCTTGAAGGTGCCAGGAGAAAGATAGAGCGATCAAAAACGTGTTTAAAAGACTTCTGTCCAACTAGGACAAGAAAATTTTTGAAAAACGTATTTAAAAGGTATTCTGAGCATAAAACAGAAAGTTACAGCGCATTATTTCTTCGTTTCTTTGACAGATTTTTTCTTCTTACCTCCGCAGCAAGTGGGTGTACCCACTAAAGATTTGCACGGGCCAGGCATGCCTGTTCATTTTTGGCAGGGCCGGGCAATAGGACATGACAAAAGCCCAAATTGCGGAAAAAATATGTACACACCGTTTTGTTGTTTCAAAAGCCGAATTTTCAAAGCCTAGCTTTAAATTTTAAAAGTTTAGTTAGACAAACAAAACTGACGGGCCGGGCCCGATTTTGATGCATGGCGGGATTCCCTCAACTGAGGCTAGTGTTGTTATGACTATAGTCAAAGTCAAAGTCATAGTTAATACTTTTGTGATATCGCAGTCAAACAGGCACGTAGTCAAAGTCAAAGTTTGACTACCTTGGTTACCATAAATACGTAGTCAAACGAAGACCAGGTAGTCTAACCGTTTGACTATGACTACATTTTCTTATAAGCAGCGGCTTTTCAAGCATATTTTCCACATTTTTACGGTTCGCAACTAAATATTTTATAAATTCGTTTCATTTTTAGCTCTTTAAAAGACAAACAACCCTTTTCTCTAAAACTGTGAACTGATAACAGGTGTCAGCATACATGTAACAGGGGGTCTGCCCCCACCCGAGTTAGGCCAGCCAAACCCCTCTGATGCGGACCCCCTCCCGAGACGATTTTCCCGAGCCCCCTCCGATTTTGCTGGCAGATAATTTTTTTTAGCAAATTTTAGCGATTTTTTACGATTTCAGACACAAAAAATGGTAAAATCGCCTGCAAAACAGGATTTTTTAGCTGTATCTCAGCCCAATAGCGATTTTTGGCGATTTTTAGCCAAACATCCCCCCGCAGGCACCAGACCCCCAACCCCCATCCCCCTTCGGCGGTTGACCTGTTACATGTATGGGCTGTCAGTCAGCAAATCTCTGCTTGATGCAAGGCAAATTAAACAGTTTGGTCAGGGTGAAAATTATGACATAAAGTACAATACCTCTTTTATGGAGCAAAGAAGAACAAGAGAAAAATCAAAAACTACTTTGATTTTACACCAAACTAAACCGGGTATTTGCCTATTTTTGTGCTGTCTTTCCGAAAGATGCTTTTTACATTGAAATTTTTGAAAATCCAGGGTACCGCGGCAGCGGTAACCCGTCGAGTTTTTTAGGCTGCATGAGCTCGTACAGTAAAGCGAGTTTGGGTTAGGAGCGTGGGGAGCGTGTTTTGTGTGTTGTTGTGTTTTTTCCGCTGCGGTGCTGGGACGCCGCGCTACGCACAGGGGTTTAGGTTTTGCCGCGAGTACTATAGATTTGCCGGATTTTCAATGAGGCTGAGTATCAGCGATTACTAAAAGGGACGATGGGGCGTTTTGGCGGTACGGGAGCGGTGTGATTGCGGTCGTGTCTTTAGAATACTGGATTCGGAGTTTGAGTGCAGGTTTGTTTTTGCGTTGGATTTTTTTTTCGCACGAGGCCGAGCTTGATGCGAATTCTGTTTTTTGTTCGTGTTTTTGTTTATTTGGTTAAGCGGCTTGTGTTGGGAGGGGGAGCCACTTGAATTAGCTTAGGATTGAGTTCGGTGTTTTATACTGAGTAGTGTGGTGAGTTAATGCAGATAAATGAAGCTGGAATTGTTTGTATTAGGTGATTTTCATGCGACACTAAATCTCGTACCCGGCCATCTGCGCTGATTGGCCAACTAATCGATCGGCCAGCTTAGGCAGTGAGCGCAGCCACTTTAAACTGGGTCAGACAGCGCAGCGCCCTCCCAGCCCAGCCATGCACCATTATTTTTGGCCTCTCTGCGCGCTATTTGCTACTTGTCAAAAGCTTTTAGACCTAATATACCTTGACACTGTTTTACTTTTCAGTAAAGTTGTTTATAACTGCACAAGCTAGTAGTTATTCCCATTGCCACTGTACATTGAACCAGCCGGCCCGGCCCGTGCGCATCTCTAAAGTGCACACACAGTAGTAGCAATGCGCAATCGGAGCGCTACTAAACAAGCGCGCGTTTATACTTTATGGCCGACTCTAACAGTCAGTCACTTAACGCCGCATATGATACAGGTAGCATATGCTGTAGGGTGCTCACAGTGCCCAAACCTGGGGTTCCATATAGGGACTGCCTGACTGTATAAGTGGCTCTAGTAAAACATTGCAAGAAGGCTTACCGCCTTCAGCTACTGTCTTTCGCCACTTATCGAAGGCGTCATAGTCAGAAAATTCTTTGTCATTGAAGAAGTTAGCCTCAATGTCGTGTGCCGCCGTCAAATGCAGGCAAAGATCCTTTCTGTTCAAATCTATCGTCTAAACAAATGCATTATTTTTGTTTCTCAGTGCCTCTAATATAACAGCAACATGTGGTGCCGATTAGAGATGCGCTCAGCAAGCCCAGCTTGGCGGGCCAGGCCGGGTACATTTTTCGGCCCACCCGGCCGGCCACACTCAGGTCGGCCAGGGTGGCCAAAGTTTCTAAAACATTTTGTTCGAATAGAGGGCATTTTTGTGAAATTTCTTACGATCTAATGTAAGCGTAGTTCATAATTGTGTTTTAAGGTTATTTTGACAAATAAAATGAATTTTCTACCTTGTTTTCTTTGATTTCCTTAAAAAATTAACTATCAGTTAAAGATCAAAACTGATACTGAATAAAATTTGATTACGAAAAAGAGCCCAAGAAGTGTCAAAGTGTCAAGCTCCTGAGTGCACCCGATCATGTTGCCGAGAAAAGAGTTTGACGGGCCAAGCCAGAAATTTCGGCCGGAGCGCATCCGTAGTGCGGATTACTTAAATGTACTGTATGGTATGATAGGTGCTTACCGCATTCTCCACAGATTAGTGCTGCTCTGGATATCGGCTCTTCGTCTGGATGCGCAGTAGGAATATGCCGACGCGCAGTCCTCTGTCATGCGCATAGCTCTTCACGCAATGCGGGCACTGCTTTCGGTCAGAAACGCTTGATGCCGCCATTGCCCGCCAGACACACAAAACCGTGTTAAACAGGCTGGGTTGTGTGACCCGGACCAGAAATCTGTTTGCTGTCGGTAGCCTATTGCCTTCATATCTTATTCTTCAGATGCTTTAAGACGACAGCAACAAACTTTCGGTACTGTAATTGTGATGCCTTTCCCTTTAACACGTTTTATTATAGACTTTTAAACAAAGTATGTACAACACGATAACCACTAGTAGATTGCACTGTGAAATTGATTCAAGGTCTAAAAGCTGATTATCGGCCAAAAATTATCGCGTCTGGCTGGCTGGGAGGGCGTTGCGCTGTCTGACCCAGTTTAAAGTACTGTTGATCGGGTATACCCATACCCATACCCGAAACTGGGTATTTTTGAGTAAATCTACCTGAAATTGGGTATACCCATACCCGGGTACTTTTTCTAATACCCATACCCGGGTATACCCGATTTTTTGAAAAATACCGGGTATTTGAATGGGTATTTTTTTAGAAAAAATCGCGCAAAGACACATTAATTTCTGTCAAAACTCTGCAAAAATTGTCTCAAGGAATTGTTTAGAAATAGAAGTACAGTTTTTGCCATGCATCATACAGTCACTTTACTGTTTCGAAACCATTAGTTAGCCACCTAATTTGTTTCAATAATTGTATAATTAAGCATTTTGGCCTTTTAATTTTATGCATAAAACACTATGAAAACATCTTACTGAAAAGCGTTTGCGGGCTCAGAAAGGAACGCCCTGGGTTATTATGCACCTCAGTCTCTCACTGCAAAATTCACAGTACGCACTGCATACATGACATGCATAAAACATGGTACTTAACTGAAGCTGACTTTTTACAAATGTACGTACATGTACGTACAGTACATAAAAAGTCTTTTGCGCGCATACAGTCGGTGGCGTACCCAGGATCATACATGTAACAGCTCCGCCCGAACCGGGGGGAGGGAGGTAGGGGGTTTTCCGCAGGTGGGAGTAGGGCCCGACCGGATCAAGATTTTCAACCGGATCCGGATCCGGATCGGATCATACCCAATATCCGGTAAACCGGATCCGGATCGGATATCAGTCAAAAAATAGGTCCAATTTTGCTACAGTAAAATTTGCATAGTCAGAACAACCTTTATACAACGCAGAAAACAATCAATATCTGTAATTGAGGCAACGCAAATTATTCTTATTAAATAACAGCATCTGCACGTTTTCCGGCTTTAGAGACGATCTATCACCTTCTGAGATGGAACCAGCGGTCTTGAACGTGCGCTCACTGGCCACTGTGCCAATTGGTGCACTCAAATACTTTCGAGCGAGCTGAACCAAGTATTCATTAGACTAGAAGTTAAATAAATATGGTGTCAAAGCTTGTCAAAAGCAGATTGCTTTTCTTTCCAGTACACTAGAGGGTCTCTGTCACTTTGAAGAAGCGGTTCTCTTAAGTAGTCACCCAACAACTTGTGGACCTGAAAGGCTTCTTGAATCTATTTATGAACATTGCCTGTAAATCAGAGCTTACCCGATCACTTTCATCAATTAGATCTGAGCAATCGTCTGGACGATTCAAATAATATGGAATCGCGCCGCGAGAGATTAGTGCGGGGCGCCGATTTTACAGCTCCAGTACGGCGCTACGGTTCAACACAAAACACATGTAAATCAACCACAACGACCACACATTTCTGTGCTCTATAGAAATCGATATCCGGTAAATATCCGGTACCCCAGTATCCGGATCCGGCACCGGATCGGATATTGGCGATATCCGGCCCGGATCGGATCCGGATCCGGATATCCGGTCGGGCCCTAGGTGGGAGGTCGAGGGGGGTTTCGCCCAAAGGGGGTCCAAAACTTCAAAAAGCTCCAAAACGCCTGGAAATGTGTTTTAGCACGTTTTTTTCAGTAACGACGCTAAAAATCGCTATTTTATGCTGCCAAATAGCGTTTTAGAGCCAAAAAACAAGCAAAAAATGACAGAAAGGGCTTCTAAAACCTCCGATTTTTCTTAAATTTCAGCAGCGGAAACGCCAAATTCGGTTTCCAAAGGCTTTTGAAGCGAATTTTAGGCTAAAAACTAGTGATTTCTAAGCCAGTTTGTTAGCACTACTGGAGCCACTACTGGTACTTGTATTTTTCGGTCGGCGGGGGGTCCCTTAACCTGTCTCGGGGGGGGGGGGTGAGGGGGTTTTGTCTTTCCAGCAGGGAGGTACCCCCAAACCCCCTAGTACATGTATGCCCAGGATCTTGCAAAGCGGGGGGTGTAAAATTTTGAAGTTGCCTGGTTCGGCCGCTGCCCAACAAGTGCGAGAAAATTTCGCAAAATTAGCCTTAAAAACGTGTTTAAAAAGCGTTCTGAGCTTTAAATTGACAGCTTTAGTAGATAATTTATTCATTTCTCTTATTTTTATCTAATTTTCCTCCCTACCTCCACCGCAAAGGGGGGTGTACACACCCTACACCCCTGGGTACGCCACTGCATACAATAATTTTCTTGCCTCTCGTTTACTTCTATATAGAAATCGGGCTTCTATTTTTGTGCTCCCTTTAAGGATAAGTGCCGTTGTAAGACTAATAAATTTAGTTGGACTATGATTACACACAGTTTCTATGGATTTGGTGTTGATGCTGAGGCAAGTATTTACAGCAAGCTGAAATTTTTATACAACCATGGTGTGTGAGTGACCCAGAATCAGAAAGTATACTATTAGAAATTATACTTCAGGAAGCTGTTTCGTTTTTGCCAATACTGATTTACCAAAGTATTCGAAAATTCACAACTGTTCTAGTAACTGTGAGTAAAACTGCTACACTGAGCACATAATAGTTGCCCAAAAAAGCAGATTAAAAACTATTTTTGCAAAACCAATTGAAATTTGGCATTTTGTGGAATTTACATTTATTTATGCGATTTTAATGAAAAATACCCGATTTATACCCGATACCCGGGTATTTTTAAAATACCTACCCATACCCATACCCGGGTATGGGTATTTAAAAAAGTACCTACCCATACCCATACCCAATTCAGATTCAAATACCCATAGCAACAGTAGTTTAAAGTGGCTGCGCTCACTGCCTAAGCTGGCCGATCGATTAGTTGGCCAATCAGCGCAGATGGCCGGGTACGAGATTTAGTGTCGCATGT
>JASANB010000995.1:0-56659 GCA_030248155.1 Sabatieria punctata | reverse complement strand
GATGGACGACTCTGTCCGCATCTGTCCGCGTCGATGGACGACTCTGTCCGCATCTGTCCGCGTCGATGGACGACCGACTCTGTCCGCATCTGTCCGCGTCGATGGACGACTCTGTCCGCATCTGTCCGCGTCGATGGACGAAAGTGTCCGCATGATCAAACCGACACGGATAATGTGTCCGACGCGAATTTTGACAGTTTTGCTGCATGTCCGCATTCGGCAAAATGTCCGTGCGGACAGGCAGAAAATTTTGAAGACTGATACTCAGAGATAAGGTACAAAGATGGGCCACTGGACAAGCTGAACATCAAGTACAGTCTGTGGTGGGCGACTACAGTCGACTCCACTCTTTGGTGGACAGCAGAGAATATACATTCTCAAAAGGTGGCAATGGAATTGGAAGTTTCGACTTTCTGCCAAGAGGTGCAACGGCGTTGGCCCAAGGGGGCTTCCTCTCTAATAACAACAGCCGTTTGCACGTTCAGGTACTGCAGCAGAGTGAATGTGTCGAAATTGGTACTGAGACTATTTGCATGAATTTATTTTCTTACAGGCAGAGTTGTACCTGCTGGAGTCGGACTTTGAGGGAGTTGAGTGGACCAGAGAGCCACAGAAGACTGAGCCGATTGTTCATGGCCAGGTACACCTTCATCTTTATATGTAGCTACTGCAGTACAATAGTCTCTGATGCTAAGACACAACTGGATTAATAACTTAGCGAAAGAACTTTACAGAAACAGAGTTTATCACAATAAAAGCCGCAATCTTTGCGTTCTATGCAAGTAGAGGAGAGATACACCAAGGTTAACCAATAACAGAGAACAGATAAAATGCACCATAAGGTCTCGACTAATCGAGAATAGATAACGGTATAATGGTCGGATAAAATATATATTCTGCTTTGGTTAACAGAGCTTTTCAAAATAGTCGGTTCTACATATAGTGCCGCGTGCGTGTGAAACAGTAGTTTAGGTTCCCTCCAATAATGTTACCTCTATATTTTCTGCAGTTGCCATTTGTGTTTATAAGAGAGCTCTGTTTTTAGTAGTAGCGCCGTTCTGATAAAAGCGCTAGCTGGTGGCCGTAACTTCAATTGTTTTTGTACAGTAGATGTACTTGTAGTCTCGCTTTAAAGCCATTGGCTTACATTTTCTAAATTTCACTGTGATAAAGGATTAGATTACGGGCAGCTATCATTTAACCCAGGGTTTAATTTTTCAAATGCCAAATGGCATCAATTTTGGCTCCAACTTTCGAAAAACATTGAAGCTTCGAGGGAGTAGCCAAATTATAGCGTAATAGGGGAGGGGTCAGGAAATTATTACGACCCATTATCATAGATGGAGGGGTCTGAAAATGGTCAAAAACACTATTACATAATTGTTGCACGCTACAAAAATTGCTTCTTTAAGAACAAAGAAGGGGTATTTAATAAAAAGTGTGTATGCCTAAAATAGCATATATGCTCTAAAGAACGCACTCACTAAAGCATCATCGAAAAGTAATAGCACAGGCTTTTATTAGAAGTTTTGCCGCACATAAACTGGTTACACTGGTGTTCCATTAGCTAATTTCAGATCAACGCCAAATTCTCCTCCAAACTGTTTGGAGAGTTGGCGTTTGATCGCTATTACAACGGTGCCCTGGCAGCCATATCGGAGGGCGGAGAGACTCAGTTGTGGAGGGTCGTTCTGGCACCAAACGGCTCAACTGACTCAGAAGGCAAGGAACACCGAGACAACTGCGGTGTGTTGCTGGAGTACATGGCCGGGCCCAGTCCGTCTGTATCAGTCAGCTACAAGTTGTCTGTGCTCACCGAGACTGGGCCCAAGTACCTCTGCAACGATCACCATCGGCAGTTGAGCAGAGGAGGGAGAAGATCGGGTTCGTGGTCACTCCCGAGAGAGGTGTCCAGTCTGTCTGAGGAGGGGTATCTGAGCAGCGATGGCTTCCTCCATATCCAGGTGGATAAACTGTGTTGCAATCAAATTCCCAACCATTGAATTTCAGGCAGAGCTGGACATCGTCAAAAGTGGCAGTTCAGGTGGCAGCTATCTGAAGGGAGTGGTAAGAGTCAGTCTCTGAACTGATCGAGTTTTGGCCCTTTGCCTTATTCAGACCCAAAATTGAAACTTTGGCCTAGAGAGCTGTAAGTTGGTACACTAATACATATCGATGGGTTATGTAACCACCGCAAAGGATTTCCCGATTCGACGCTCCACGCTCGAGATACAGCCGTCTGAAAATCGGCTCGCTTAACTATGGGGCAAAAATTTCGAACTTGAATTTATTTCCTGCTAAAAACAGTTGGGACCTAGAATTTGGGGATTTTACGTAACTTTTAGAGTACTTTAAGAATTTTTGGTCGGTTTTCGATTTTGACGAAAAAAATTTTTTTCGACCCCCTTCCCGCCCCCCTAGCTCGTCTGGAACCCCCCCTATATGGGTTTTTTTATTTCAGATTATTGTAGCGCCATTTGTTGGCTACAGATCGGTGCCAAGCACGATAGCCCGCGACCCGGGGTTTTGGAGTAAATTGACTTCAAATGGCTGAAATCGCATTTTTTTTCCAGTTTTACTATGGGACAAAATTTCGAACTTGAATTTCTTTCCTGCTAAAAACAGTTGGGACCTAGAATTTGGGGATTTTACGTAATTTTAAGAGTACTTTAAGAATTTTTGGTCGGTTTTCGATTTTGACGAAAAAACTTTTTTTCGACCCCCTTCCCGCCCCCTAGCTCGTCTGGAACCCCCCGGGGGTGGTTTTTTTTTTTTTATTCCAGATTACTGTAGCGCCATTTGTTAGCTACAGATTGGTGCCAAGCATGATAGCCCACGGCCCGTGGTTTTGGAGTAAATTGACTCCAAAAGGCTGAAAATCGCATTTTTTTTCCAGTTTTACTATTGGTCAAAATTTCGAACTTGAATTTCTTTCCTGCTAAAAACAGTTGGGACCTAGAATTTGGGGATTTTATGTAACTTTTAGAGTACTTTAAGAATTTTTGGTCGGTTTTCGATTATGACGAAAAATATTTTTTCGACCCCCTTCCCGCCCCCCTCGCTCGTCTGGAGCCCCCCTATGTGGGTACTTTTATTTCAGATTATTGTAGCGCCATTTGTTAGCTACAGATTGGTGCCAAGCACGATAGCCCACGGCCCGGGGTTTTGGAGTAAATTGACTTCAAATGGCTGAAAATCGCAAATTTTGTCCCATAGTAAAACTGGAAAAAATCTGATTTTCAGCCATTTGAAGTCAATTTACTCCAAAACCCCGGGTCGCGGGCTATCGTGCTTGGCACCAATCTGTAGCTAACAAATGGCGCTACAATAATCTGAAATAAAAAAACCCACATATGGGGGGTTCCAGACGAGCCTGGGGGGCGGGAAGGGGGTCGAAAAAAAATTTTTTCCTCAAAATCGAAAACCGACCCAAAATTCTTAAAGTACTCTAAAAGTTACGTAAAACCCCCAAATTCTAGGTCCCAACTGTTATTAGAAGGAAAGAAATTCAAGTTCGAAATTTTGTTCCACAGTAAAACTGGAAAAAAAATGCGATTTTCAGCCATTTGAAGTCAATTTACTCCAAAACCCCGGGCCGTGGGCTATCGTGCTTGGCACCGATCTGTAGCCAACAAATGGCGCTACAATAATCTGAAATAAAAAAACCCATATAGGGGGGTTCCAGACGAGCTAGGGGGGCGGGAAGGGGGTCGAAAAAATTTTTTTCGTCAAAATCGAAAACCGACCAAAAATTCTTAAAGTACTCTAAAAGTTACGTAAAATCTCCAAATTCTAGGTCCTAACTGGTTTTAGCAGGAAAGAAATTCAAGTTCGAAATTTTTGTCCCATAGTTAAGCGAGCCGATTTTCAGACGGCTGTATCTCGAGCGTGGAGCGTCGAATCGGGAAATCCTTTGCGGTGGTTACATAACCTATCGATATGTATTAGTGTACCAACTTACAGCTCTCTAGGCCAAAGTTTCAATTTTGGGTCTGAATACTAAAACTCGATTGGTCCAGAGACTGACTCGTAAGTCTCTTGCTCACACACTTCTTCTGCTACTCTGCAGTACCTGCATGGATGGAATTTTCCGAAATGCTCTGTACTCAGTACTGTTTTCTGTAGTTTTCCTTTTTGCAAAATAGTGGAAAAGCTCCTCCAGCACAAGTTCAAAAGTATGGTAGCTGACTCTTACACTCATCCTAATACTTTCTGTCTTACACCTGCCTGACAGGCAGAGGTCTTCCCCCAGACTATTTTCTGGGACCCATTCAGGCACGAAAATTGCTAAAACAAGGATTTTGATTTTTATACATTTTTTATACGCGATATCATAGTCGATATTAGCGGAGAGTGCTGAATACAGTACCCGGGTACACTAGTTCAGTCAGGTACTAACGCCGTTTATGGTACTGGGACTGGCACCTAAAGCTAAAGCTAAAACTAAAGGAGACTGTGCGCAAGGCCGGTCTCTGGGCCACAGAAAGCTTCGGCACTCCTCTCGCAAAACCGACCCGGGTGGTGTCAGGGCCACCCGCCACGCCTTACCGCACCTCTAAGTGCAACTAGACATTCGAGTACTTTAGCTTTAGGTACCGCTACCTAGGGATGGGCACGAAAATTAATTTTCGTACTAGTACGAGAATTAAATCGAGGATTTTTAAATTTCGTATCGAATACGAATACGAAAATTGGAGAAATATGGAAACGAAAATTAAACGAATACGAAAATTAAATACAGGTAATACGAAAATTAATTTTCGTTACGAATTTTAATTTACGTGTCACGTATGGCTAGCAATAAATCGGCTGAATTATTAGCAATTTAATGGATTCTAAACATGCAAAAGCATTTTCAGTGTAACACTGCAATGTCCAAAGCATTTTTGGGCTTGTTGAACAAGTATTATAGAAAGCATTTTAATCTTAGTAACCCAGGGAACTTGTTCATCTTGCTGCAAGTATTGTCACTGTTTACTCCAACCATACACACTTTCTTGAGTCAGTATTTTACACACAACGCTTGACTGTCCACTTAGGTAGGGACAATCTCCTGGTTCAAAGCGCATACTACATACCTGCAATGTATGTATGTAAGTGCAATATAAGCATGAAGAAGGATTGCGTTACAACGATCAAAACAGTCTAGCGTTAGCGAGAAATCGTGCTGTACACAATTTGTGCATTCAGAACTGATATTTAAGGCTTATTTTAATGCTGAAAGGCCTAAACTGGGTCCCTATTTGCAGCCTGTAACCTACCGTGAAAATACGAACATTAAGATGCATTTTGCGAGAAAGTCAGCTTTGGTGCCGAAGAGAGGGGGCAAGCAGGGCCATCTCACGGATCTGGCTGATATTTAGATCTATTAAAATAGAGCACAGTCGAAGACCAACGGTGCATGCCCGGCCACCAGCAACCCCCTAGAACCGGAGCTACACCCCCTCAAAGTTTGGTCGGCAGCAATTTTCGGGCTCATTTTAATAGCTCTGACACCCTCCATTCAAACGATCACCCTTCATTCGTTTCTTAAGCTAGGATCCCGACTCGCATATTGTTTTGTAGCTGGTCCAATGGCCTTTCATTTTCTTGTACTCCCGTTTCCAGATCATAGCTGGTTACCGAGATATTCGCCGAAAACTGCGAAATTTCCCCAAAATGCCACTCCGTTTTTTTTCGAAAAATCTTTATAACTTTTTGTGAAAAGGCCCTGCCAAGCTAATGTTTTAACAAAAGTTAGGCATGAGTTGGCCAAACAAAATGAGCGCCCCAAAGTGTGCGGTTAGGGGGGGGAGGGGGGTGTTTTGGCCTCTCAAAGGTGTTCGAAAAAAATTTTTTTCTGCAAAGCTTAGTTGTTAGCATACTGTTATATGCAGTTTTGTGTGCTGAGTTCGAAAATGCATTCAGTTTAGCTAGATTTGCTCTGGATCGGGAGAAATTGGCGTCCAAAGTTGAGACCAACCCTTTTTCTTGACTGGCACTACTCGCCAGTATGACCATTAACCGCGGTGCAATGCAGTTTTTCTTATGTAGTTTTTGCTGCTGATTCCGAAAATAACTTTATTTTTGCTCTACGTTGCCTGCTTTTGAAGATATCGGCATTTTTATGATTTGGGAAGAAAACGGCTGCACTTGCTATAACATGTTCGTCTGAAAGGTGACTCAATTCAGTCGCATCTAGGGTACAGTGTCGCAGCGTGCGCACAGGCGGCCAGAATAGTGGCGTACTAGTTTATGCCATAGCCAGTGCAAGAGAGTGATAAACTAGCAGTCTAGCTGGACAGTGGCTCAACAGTTACAATAACCTAGTTACAGGCAGCCACAATTTACATAATACAAGTAGGTGCGGCATCATAAACTCAACCTCACTACAACGTAGTATTAACACTCCTCCTTGATGCCGCAATAATAAACATACACAAATAAGAAAAGGAGATACGATGCAATCTACTGAATCTGGAAGTAGAGAAACAATTACATAACAGAAAGACACAGAGCAATTATACATACATAGCTTTACGTACTATCCTGTATAAAAATTTGTGACACACCGGCAGAATAGAGTGATTACACAGACACAACGCATCACAGACCAAGTGTTTGCGAACACAAGTCCTCCACCGGCAGCTGTTGTGACTGGGCTGCAATGCACCTAGCACTGGCGACACAGGCCGCTGCTGCTGCTCCTCCTGAACCGGACGAACCTGGCAACTCAACTGCCCGAACCGCTGGAACTCCACTGACTGCTGGCACCACTGACTGCCCGACTGGTTCCCACACGACCGCTGGTACGTTTGGTTTCTGAGGAAACCCTCCACGCTGGAGCTGAGGTACAGCTGCACGCTCCTCCTCCTCCGGCTGTACCAGGTGATCAGCGGAAACGGAAACGAGAGCACGGGGTAAGTTAGACTGACTAACCGGTTTACCAGCTTGGGTCCCTACGCGTGAGGGACATCCGGAACCAAGAGAGATGGGTTGTTTTTGTTTCTGGTCTCCACCATCATGCGACCAACCGAGGCGAACCGAACAAATGGCGTCTACAAGAGCAGGATCAGCCAACAAGCACAAACGACATGATACCTGACCATTCCGGGCCCCTACTGTCTGTTGAGAGGGGCATCCATTCTGCGCGACTGTAGAAGCAACGATGCCATCTGACTGAGGTCCAGACACATCTTCGTTGCTGGAAGCACGATCCAAACACGCAGAATCAGCCACCCAAGCCCCCAGAACAGAAGTGCCGGAAACGGCCCACGCATCAGCGAGACAAGCAGGAATCACCTCCGCCATTTGCACGCACCACACCGGTCCGACCAGCTGGATGTGGATGCTGCGGGATGTGCGTGGGGTTTACCTCAGTAAACAACAGAAGAATAAAGCCGAGGGACTGGGCCCATAACCTGTCGCAGCGTGCGCACAGGCGGCCAGAATAGTGGCGTACTAGTTTATGCCATAGCCAGTGCAAGAGAGTGATAAACTAGCAGTCTAGCTGGACAGTGGCTCAACAGTTACAATAACCTAGTTACAGGCAGCCACAATTTACATAATACAAGTAGGTGCGGCATCATAAACTCAACCTCACTACAACGTAGTATTAACATACAGAGCCATAAAAATTTATATCACCTAATGCAGTTTTTGCCGCTGATTACGAAAATGACATCTGTTTTTCAATCTGACTGCTCCTGAGCTACTTATTTAACTTTTATGCCCTGGTACTCAGACAATAAGTTATCTGTCAAATCTGGACGTAATAAGGTATCTATCTGATGCAATTTTCTCCGCTGATTCAGAATATTATCATATTTTTGCGCTACGGCCACTCTGTCGCAAGTTATGGACCTCCAAAATTTCATTAAGAAACATGCTGTGAGAAGCCGTAATCCTAAAATATATGTTCAGCATTCATGCATTTCTGAAATGAACCTTTTGTCAGTCAATAGTGTACCCGACCTATTTTGACCCGCTGAGTTCAAAAATGGCGTTTGTTTTAATCTATATTTACTCGTTTTGGAGATATATGAATATTAATGCAAATTTTGTTTGATCAGTAATATCTCAAAATTGAACAGCAGTAGAGAAAAACAAACGCCATTTTTTAACTCAGCGGGTCAAAATAGGTCGGGTACACTATTGACTGACAAAAGGTTCATTTCAGAAATGCATGAATGCTGAACATTTATTTTAGGATTACGGCTTCTCATGGCATGTTTCTTAATGAAACTTTTGAGGTCCATAACTTGCGACAGAGTGGCCGTAGCGCAAAAATATGATGATATTCTGAATCAGCGGAGAAAACTGCACCAGATAGATACCATATTACGTCCAGATTTGACAGATAACTTATTGTCTGAGTACCAGGGCATAAAAGTTAAATAAGTAGCTCAGGAGCAGTTGAAAAACAGATGTCATTTTCGTAATCAGCGGCAAAAACTGCATTAGGTGATATAAATTTTTATGGCTCTGTACCCTAGATGCGACTGAATTGAGTCACCTTTCAGACGAGCATGTTATAGCAAGTGCAGCCGTTTTCTTCCCAAATCATAAAAATGCCGATATCTTCAAAAGCAGGCAACGTAGAGCAAAAATAAAGTTATTTTCGGAATCAGCAGCAAAAACTACATAAGAAAAACTGCATTGCACCGCGGTTAATGGTCATACTGGCGAGTAGTGCCAGTCAAGAAAAAGGGTTGGCCTCAACTTTGGACGCCAATTTCTCCCGATCCAGAGCGAATCTAGCTAAACTGAATCCATTTTCGAACTCAGCACACAAAACTGCATATAACAGTATGCTAACAACTAAGCTTTGCAGAAAAAATTTTTTTTCGAACACCTTTGAGAGGCCAAAACACCCCCCCTGCCCCCCCCTAACCGCACACTTTGGGGCGCTCATTTTGTTTGGCCAACTCATGCCTAACTTTTGTTAAAACATTAGCTTGGCAGGGCCTTTGCACAAAAAGTTATAAAGATTTTTCGAAAAAAACCGGAGTGGCATTTTGGGGAAATTTAGCAGTTTTCGGCGAATATCTCGGTAACCAGCTATGATCTGGAAACGGGAGTACAAGAAAATGAAAGGCCATTGGACCAGCTACAAAACCATATGCGAGTCGGGATTCTAGCTTAAGAAACGAATGAAGGGTGATCGTTTGAATGGAGGGTGTCAGAGCTATTAAAATGAGCCCGAAAATTGCTGCCGACCCAACTTTGAGGGGGTGTAGCTCCGGTTCTAGGGGGTTGCTGGTGGCCGGGCATGCACCGTTGGTCTTCGACTGTGCTCTATTTTAATAGATATAAATATCAGCCAGATCCGTGAGATGGCCCTGCTTGCCCCCTCAAAGCTGACTTTCTCGCAAAATGCATCTTAAGAGTCAGTCTCTGAACCGATCGAGTCTTGGCCCTTTGCCCTATTCAGACCCCAAAATTGAAACTTTGGGCTAGAGAGCTGTAGGTTGGTACACAAATACATACTTATGATTTGTCTTTCGGCCCCAAAGGATTAGTGGATTTGACGCTCCAATCCCGCGATACAGCCTTCTGAAAATCGGTCCGCTTAACTATGGGACCAAAATTTCAAATTCGAATTTCAAACCTACCAGCTGGAGTTGGAAGACAAAAATTTGGGTTTTTGGGTAACTTTTGGAGTACTTTAAGAATCTGCAGTCCAGTTTTGTTTTGGAAGAAAAAAATTTTTTTTCGACCTCTTTGGCGGGCCATAACTCGGCTGGACCCCCCTAGAGGCGCTTTTTATTTCATAACTTTGTAGCGCTTTTTATAAGCTATATTTTGGTATAGAACATGGTACAATTGCTGGTGGCCAATTCGGTGAAAATTGGCCTCAAATGTCACGAACTCGAAAAATTCGCATGTTTCACTATAGACATAATTTTCCAAATCGAATTTCTGACTTAATGAACAGAGTTGAGCTGTCAAAATTTGGGTTTCCAGAGTACTTTCAGTGTGCTTTCGGAATATAGTGGATTTAGAATTTCGAGGAAAAAATTTTGATTGTTTTGTGTGAGTGTTTTAGTGTGTTCGCATTGTGTAGTCAGTCGCCTTTGAGTGACTGTGTTGTGTGCGTGTGTTGTGTTTTACTAGTAGCCCGAGCATAAACCCCTTCATTTGATGCCGAGACCCCTTCGAGCCCACCTTTATTCAGTCCTACTACAAGTTCAAGTTCTACTTCAAAGCTTCTCCTGTTTCCCATTCTCAAGCTCAAGTTAGCCTTGGTTTCGTGATCATCAGGCACAGACGTGGCCCCCCATGCTTGCATGTTGTCTACAACATCTCGTGCTCGCCTCCAACTTCTACAGGGGCAAGTACAGCGTGATCTCGAGCAGCAGCAGCGGTGGCAGCTCGAACAACAACGAACAACAGCTCAAAAGTTTAATTCTTACTTCTATATGTCTTACCATAAATAGGTTCTTAGGGTTGTACGTTACTCGATTGGAAGAATTGCACACTTCTAAAGCTATGAATGACCTTCGCGCTGACATCAATGAAGAGTTGGAGACGCATGCTGCTCAACAAAGCGCATGCCATCAAAGCGAGACGCAACCTCTTGAACAGGGGTGGGCCTTGCGTGAAGCACCTGCTTTCACTCGTTTTTCAAAGAAACAGGTGCAGTAGTGCAGCAGTGTTGAGAGCAAGTTTCTTGAAGGTGAACAAACAAAACAGAAATTGAACGCAGCGCAGGTGGCCAGCAACATGAGAAAAACCCGTAGAGGTACTATTCACCTATTACTATAGCAAAAACATGTGCTGCATTATATGCACCATGTCACTTCGTTCATTTGAACAAATGTTCAACAAAATGCTTCAGGTGGCGCTCTTCTCTTCAATGTGAATGAATATTTGACAGAGCAACAAATTCTTGCATACTTCTCAAGAATGTCACAGAAGCTAAGGAAGGGTGCAGTTGAGCAGCACAACGTTGACAAACCAGAAGACACATCATGAAACCGGTTTGCACCTCGGCATGATTACCTGGACGATGAAAACATTGTCACTCCTGAGGATGATGAAATGCTGGCAAACTTGAATGAACATCTCGAGTGACTGAAGCAACTTATGCTGCACCACAATACTGTTATGCCACAACTAATGTAAACTCAAAAGTTTAGAGTTGGGATACGTGTCAACCTGTCGCTTCTGGTAAAAGAATCCTGAACTTACTGGGATGCAAACTAACACACTTCCGGGCAGTTCTTACAGTAGAAATTTCGCAGCAGTCAGCTTGGGTAGCAACTTTCAAATGCAAGTTTCTCAAAAATGCCCCAGTGAAATCGCTCATGTTTTACATCAAATTAAAACTCTCATCAAGGGCTATCAAATAAAGAAATAAAAAAAGGGGGGGGGTAGGAGGGAAGTTTTTTTTGCAGTGGGCAAAAAAGCGATTTTTGGGTCATCAAAAAATGAAAAAAATCGTTATAACTACCGAACGAAGCCATGCAGAAATGCGCTGTGTAGCTCGTTGGAAAGCCAAGAGCAAGCTCTATCGTTTAAAAGAAACCCGGACACCGTGCGTTGAAAATTGGCATAGTTATGCTCAATCGAATAAGGTACCCCAAATTTGACCTTTGACCCCTCGTAATTTGCATATTAGGCGGAGTTGGGGGCTGATAGTTGGTACACATTGGTTTCCCCTAAGGTACATCATTTGTGCAAATTTTGAGCAAAATCGGAGAGGTCGACCTATTTTTGTGCATAGGGAGTTCACTACAGGGTTGCCGGACTCAGACACCCACTCTTAACACCTCATTTGAAGGGTAGGGCATTGGTAGCCGTTTAGCGGCCCAGCCCGCTCTGTGTTGCAGTCCGGTTTGTTGGGCGTATATTTCATTTGCTAACAATAAACTTTTTCTTCTTTTCTTCTTCTATGGTGGCACTCACTAGCCTAGGTAGGTACCGGTACCATGGTGTCGGTGCCTTAAATGGCGTTAAGTGCTTGACTGTTTGAAGACAGGACAGGAGAATTTGCATGAATTTTATTCCGTATAACGGCTACGACCGAGTTATTCAACTCCTGCACAACTCCACCCTACATATTCTCCCGTCTCGGGCTTGACTTAATAGATTTGGTATTCTTCCGGACACTTGAACGACCACGGCTTGCTACCCCATGGCGGCAGATCGTCGAGGGTGAACTGGAAAGAGAATTTCAACGGAGCTTGGCTGTGACTGGCCAAGAAATCTTTATGGAGAAATTGACAAATCAATTTCTCGACGTCTTCAATTTTCACTTTCTCCATGACAGGCAGAGCCGAAGAGCTGGCTAGAATTATACCACAGATCAAGAATATGAAGCCGATTTTTTCCATGACTTCAAGAAACGATCGACTGTTCTTATTGTAGTGTATGGCTTTGCCTTGCTGTGCCTTTATATACTTTCGGCCCACCCACCTTGGCTCAAAGCACTGAGTAAGACTTGTTTGGCTGGCTGGGGCGAAAACCGTAATGGAGTTAATATAATGCAACAACGTACGTATTAGGCTAGTCAATTAAAGGTCACAGATAAATAAATAGACGGTTTATTAATCAGGCAGGAGGCGGGACAAATAAACAACATTATTGCCTTACGTAGCAAACAGGTCATCCATGGAAGGATATTAGCCCGGCCCCAGTAGGACTGAACAAAAATTCGGAGGAGTACTAAAAACGCTCAGAGATTGGATTGCTAAATATTTCTAGCATTGCTCAGAAAGGCTCTGAATTCAAAGCTAAAATACAGCTTATAGCCGTTTTTTCAGGAAATTTTTAGCAATTTTCTGAAATTGCAGAAACATCGCAAAGGTTGACCACAAAATCGCCTACGTGGGATCGATGGTGTGCAGACCTCGACACCATATTGTCACACGTATTATGATTGTGGTTATACTGTATCCTGAAGCGTTGTTGGCTCAGTGGTTGGCTCGCTGCATTTAGTTGCGGTGGCCCCGGCATCCCCAGCCGAAGCGAAAGAAAAGCATTTGTGGGTTCTGTCGAGGTTTTGAAATCTGTCGAGGCGAAGTCCTACCCAGGCCATCGAAAGTCAGCAATGGCGAGTAGATACATGGGAAACAAACACGCGCTGTCTTGCACGCACCAACTGCAACGGGGAGGGTTGTTGTTTCAGTTTATTGCCGACAAACACTATACACCAGCAAACAGGCCAGTAGACGAGGGATAGAATTAAACAGTACAACTTACATCCATACATAGCAGGAAGACGGACAATAGAACTTATTATTATGATTAAAATACATATTTGAACGATTGTGCAATAACCAAACAAGCTCTCTGAAAGTCAGAAAACTACAGAACTAATTAATACCAAGAGTAGGAACGAAAGTCGGTAGTACATTCCAAATAGCGGAAACAATAGGAAAAAGCGTTGAGCTAGTTGTAACCGTGTTAAAGGTGTTAAAGGAGGCTGTCGGACCTTGTGTCTCTTCCTGCTCTACACCAGTTGGCTACCCCTAGTCTGAAAGGACAAAATGCTACAACAATAATTAACACATGGCTCTGAGCTAGCTGAAGTAAACCGCGAAGTTTATTGACATATCAGAAAAAGCCATAAATGAATTAGCTTTAGTTCGATGGCGTAACACGAAGCTTCATATACGAAATAGACTGACTAAAACTGCGACAATAAACTGATAGAAACTACGGAACAACTCTTCAGCACCTTTTTACTAAATCCATCGTTCTCTTAGCAACGTTATCACACCACAAATTCAAAAAGATGAAACCCGTATCAGTAAATATTGAGCCATTTCAACTTGTTGTCGTTCGTGGGCGCAGATTACAAACAAACTGTTTGTTTGCTTGTTTGTTTTGTTTGTTTCTCAAAGAACCAGTCAATCATGCAAAAAAAGCTCGGGTGTACAATACGTATACTTTATCAAGACTTGCCCAAGATTAATAATAATGTAGTACAGAACAGACAAACTGAAGCGTTCAGACGAAGAAATGCCTCAGTCCATAAATAGATGAAACGAGAAAAACGCGTTCAAAGTTTTCGACCGGCCTGAAATAAATTGTGCAAACTGCTATGCCCTAATGTGTATTATACCAAAAGAGGCCCATACCAGTGCTACTCTGCACCTGAGTTTGGGCCACCACATGTTTCCTGATTAGTATATTTTTAAAAATTTGTGATAGTGGACTTAGGCTGTTTTAAGTAGAGTGCGAACAATACCTAAAAAACCCAATACCCCAATACCCAATACCCAATACCAATACCTGAGACCCCCAATACCCCAATACCCAATACCCAATACTTGCGTAGCTGGGCCAAAAATTGCAATCTCACTGGACAGGTACATTCAAGTTGCGTACACCAGATTTTTTGCACTGCAATTAAAATTTTTAAGAGCCCTGGTTGGGCCGCTGCCCAAGCAGGCAAGAAAATTTTGAAAAATTAACTTTTCAGAAAGCATTTAGAAGTCATTTTGGGCGTAAATTTTGCAGAATTTACAGTTTTGGTACATATTATTTCGTAATTCAGTCAAGTTTCTTCTGGCGAACTTTTTCCTACTTCGGCCGGAAATTGTGTGCACCACCGCAATAGCCATGGGTACGGTACTGGTACATTTTATGGTGACATTAGAAATGTCACCATTTTAATTTTAGATTTTCGGGGGAGGGAGCTCCGAACAATCGGGATTTTTTGAACAACATAGTTTATGGACGGCTCCTACCGCGAAAACAGCTTTCTAAACCGAATCATCGGCTAACTTTTTCGATTTTTTCAGATCAATTTTTCAGGTCAACAACGATTTTTCCATATTTTTATCTGTCCCAATTAGTATTGGGTATTGGGGGGTGAAAACCCCAATACCCAATACCCAATACCCAATACCTCGAAAACACCCCAATACACCCAATACCCAATACCCAATACCCAATACCAGTTCGCACTCTAGTTTTAAGGTCTAAACCCTAAAACAGCCTAAGTCCATATACACAAATTTAAAAAAAGATCAGTAAGAGTAACAGAGCAGTATAACTACTAGGCTTGATTGCCTTCCAGAACTCCGGGTAGTGGACCAGCAATCTTGTCATCAATCTGCAGCTTAAAAATAGAGCTACAATAATTTTAAATGTAAAGCCTACGTTGAGAGATTCCAGAATAAGGAGCCAAAAGGTGGCCCAAGGTCCATTTTAGTCTTCAAAAGCGGCATTCGATCAATGTTTCTTGAACTAGTCTACCAGTACTCTAAGGCCCCTGATTTTTAAGCCTAAACACAGATTATTGAATGAGAAATTGGATTTCAAAATTTTATCAACCTAGTAAATGATGGAAAATTTTGTGAGTTGAAACCGTTTAGCTAATTTACTCCAGAACCTGTAGGTATACGCTAGCGTTATTGCCACCATTCTGTACCTTAAGGATAGCGCTACAATAATCTGAAATATCGAGCATAGATTTTAGGGGTTACTGATAAGCTATTGGGACCGAAAGGGGGTTGAAAAATTTTTTTCTTAAAAAACGCAATTCGACCGATGCTTCTTAAAGTAGAAAAAAAGTACTCTAAAACCCCCGATTTTCAAGTAAAAATTCTGATCAGTAAGCAAGAACATCAAATTCGAAATTTTGATCCAATAGTTAAGCAGATCGATTACTATAACTTCGAATTGAAGCATCAAATCTGGGATTCCTTTTCAGGCGTTCGAGAACTCGTCTATACTATATATTTGTGTGCTAACTTTCAGCTGTCTAGGTCAATGTTTTAATTTTGGGTGTGAATATTGAGGCTCTTGACTTGGACTTAGGCTTTTCTTCAACTGAATTTCGAGCACTGTTAAAAAATTGCGTTGGTGTAACTTATGACATAGAATGTTTCCGGATGAAATAATTTGTATTTAACATCTCTATAGTTAGGGGATTGTGCTGCCGAGTAGAACTCAATTTTTTCAAAAGGTGGACTGAGGCATTTCTTCGTCTGAACGCTTCAATTGCAGTTGACAAGCATCAGAAATAGACGAACAAAACAGCCAAGTGTGATCAGAGACAGAGAAAAGCACAGAGAACAGACAAGAGAATAGAAAGAACTGTAGAAAGTCCCGAACCACACGGTTGTTGTTTAGTATGTTTGAGAGGGGCACTGCTCTCTTCCACCCGACTTAACAGGACCACATCACCAGTCGGCACGAGACTCTGATTGTTGCAGACATCAGTCTTACAGCAGCAGAAGATCAAGATTTCCTGAGATTTGTTCCAGATCGCGCACTGACCGTCCTCTAAGCTCTTGCAATAGTGGCGCCCGCTGTGGTCGCACCCGGTGGCGTTGGTTCGCACAAGTTTGGCGTCGCTCGAAAGGTTGAGGAGTTGGAAGGAACTGAGACAAAAGGCAGTACGAGGCTGTGTCTTGCAGCTCTGACGCAAACCGAACCTGTTGTAGCAAACGTTGCGCAAATCACTTGCCTCTCCTACACAACACAGCAAATACACGATACAGATTGACTTCATTTTGGACAATGAACTTGCCATTGCAGTCTGTTAAGAGTCAGTGTCTGAATCGATCGAGTCTTGGCCCTTTGCCCTATTCAGACCCAAAATTGAAAGTTTGGCGTAGAGGGCTGTAAGTTGGCACACTAATACTACTTGATGAGTTATTCAACTGCTGCTGAGGAATTTCCAATTCGACGCTCCACGCTCGAGATATAAGCCCGCGAAAATCGGCTTGCTTAACTATGGGACGAAAATTTCCAACTTGAATTTCATTCTTACTGACAAGGGTTGGGACTTAAAAATTGGGGCTTTTAGGTAACTTTTCGAGTAGATTAAGAATTTTCAGTCCAAAATTGTTTTAGATGAAAAAAATTTTTTTCGCCCCCCTTTGGAGCCCCCCAGCTCGACTGGAACCCCCCCTAGATGCACTTTTTTATTTTAGAATTTCGTAACGCTATTCAAGACCTACAGTTTGGTATAAAATATTCAAAATTTGAGAGGTAGGTTTTCGAGAAAATTGACTTTGAATGTACAAAACCTGGAAAAATCGCCAACTTTCAGTGTGCTCGGAAATGTCGCAAACGATTCCTAGCCTTTAAATCGTAACTGAGACCTAAAAATTGGGGCTTTTAGTTAACTTTTCGAGTAGATTAAGAATTTTCAGTCCAAAATTGTTTTCGATGAAAAAAAATTTTTCGCCCCCCTTTGGAGCCCCCCAGCTCGACTGGAACCCCCTAGACGTATTTTTTTATTTTAGAATTTCCTAGCGCTATTCAAGAGCAACATTTTGGTATAAAATATTCAAGATTTCAGAGGTAGGTTTTCGAGAAAATTGACTTTGAATGAACAAAATCCCCAGACAATAGGGACAAAAAAGCAGGTTTTTGTACATTCAAAGTCAATTTTCTCGAAAACCTACCTCTCAAATTTTGAATATTTTATACCAAACTGTAGGTCTTGAATAGCGTTACGAAATTCTAAAATAAAAAAGTGCATCTAGGGGGTTCCAGTCGAGCTGGGGGGCTCCAAAGGGGGGCGAAAAATTTTTTTTTCATCGAAAACAATTTTGGACTGAAAATTCTTAATCTACTCGAAAAGCTAGCTAAAAGCCCCAATTTTTAGGTCTCAGTTACCATTTAAAGGCTAGGAATCGTTTGCGACATTTCTGAGCACACTGAAAGTTGGCGATTTTTCCAGGTTTTGGACATTCAAAGTGAATTTTCTCAAAAACCTACCCCTCAAAACCTCAATATTTTATACCAAAATGTAGGTCTTGAATAGCGCTACGAAATTCTAAAATAAAAAAGTGCATCTAGGGGGGGTTCCAGTCGAGCTAGGGGGCTCCAAAGCGGGGCGAAAAAATTTTTTTTCATCGAAAACAATTTTGGACTAAAGATTCTTAATCTACTCGAAAAGTTACCTAAAAGCCGCAATTTTTAAGTCCCAACCCTTGTCAGTAAGAAAGAAATTCAAGTTGGAAATTTTCCTCCCATAGTTAAGCAAGCCGATTTTCGCGGGCTTATATCTCGAGCGTGGAGCGTCGAATTGGGAATTCCTCAGCAGCAGTTGAATAACTCATCAAGTAGTATTAGTGTGCCAACTTACAGCCCTCTACGCCAAACTTTCAATTTTGGGTCTGAATACCAAGACTCTATCGAATCAGACACTGACTCTTAATTTACAGTGCGTATACTGTACGATTATGTAGTTTATTGCAGTGCGTATACGTACGTTACAGTTTTTATTACAGGTCGTTTGAATTGAGGTGCTTTGTTTTTTCTCAGGTTTGTTTGCGCCGCAAATAAGTCTTATAAATTAAAAGTAAGTCTCTCTCTTGTTCGATCGAGTCTTGGCCCTTTGCCCTATTCAGATCGAAAGTTGAAGGGCTAACACGTCTCGATAGGTTATATAACCAACCACCATAAAGGATTCCCTATTCGACGCTCCACGCTCGAGATACAGCCTTCTGAAAATCGGTCCGCTTAATTACTATGGGACCGAAATTTCAAAATCGAATTTCTAGTGCACTAATCAGAGTTAGGACTAAAAAATTGGGGTTTTAAGTAACATTTGGAGTACTTTAAGAATCACGGATTGAATTCCATTTCTGATAATAAAAATTTTTTCTACCCCCTTTGGGCTCGAACTCCTAGCTAGCCCGGAAACACCCCTCCCCGTTAACCGCTTTTTTATTCCGTGGTTTTTCGTCGGGGGTCTGGAGAGTATAAAATTGCCTCCCCAAAATAGGTCGACAAAATTTTGGACGGGTGGTACGGCCGGCCGAGGGGGTGTGGGTCGGTGAAGGGGGTATCGACTGTTGAGGGGCTTTTAACCCAAAATTTCTGTTTTTCCCCTAAAAAGATCGAGGCGAGAGGGTGGTATTGGTCGAGGAGGGGGGTAAACCTTCTCTCTCCCCGAGCCCACGTATGCATGGCACTGAGCTTGAAAGCTTTGCTAATGGGTCCTAAGATGTCAATCTTGCTTCTTCTACTAAGATGGCCAAAAAATAGGCAAAAAAGCCAATAAATCAAGAATCTAACTTTTTTTGCTTTTAGAGATTGTGTACCTTGTACTGTGGTGTTTTCTGCTAAATTTTTAATCATAAGTTGTGCGCATAGTTCTGTTCACTGTATACACTACCCCAAACACTGCAAATATAAGACATTGTGATCAATCGGACTTTGGAGTTGTTTCAAACTTCTTTCGTTAGCTCATTCCTACACTTGGATCGACATAGCAAGGTGAAACGAACGCGTCCCCAGGGCCTGGGTAAATCATTGTCTTCAAACTGGAATAGGTGTTTGCCAGGGTTGTAAAAATTCCAATAGCTAAATGCAAATTTGAGGACGTTTTCATGGAAAAGTTACATAGTTTAGTTTAACTAACCAATAATAATAACTAGGATGATACAGACGAACCAGTGCACAGGTTGAATGAGCTTTTCCTTTCTTGTGGCCGCTTCGGCTGGACGAAGTCTGAAATGCAATTTTGATTTATCGTTTTAAACATTGCAAAGCAAACTGTTTTAGTACATATTTTGGTTGGTCTGTTGCGTCGTTCATTGGTTTGTTGATTTGTTTGTTTGCTGGTTCGTTCGTTGATTCATCACTTGTATGTTCGATTGTTCGTTCATTCATTCATTTGTTGGTTCGTTCATTCGTTTACGTATTTGTTGGTTTGTTTGTGAATTTGTAACAAGACCATTATACAAATCAACAAAGCAATGAACGAAGCAAAAGCAACAGACCAACCAACCAATAAACAAGTTAACAAACAACACAGTACACCTCCACCTTACATTAGCTATTTGTTTGTTTCCACGTATTTGTTGCTTCCGATAAAATAGGCCACTTTCTCCTCATCATCTTTAGCGAATTTTTTCTTCAGTGTATAGTAGAAGACAGGCGGGTAAACGAGTGCAAGAAGGGCAGATCCAGTACCACCAATCAGACTGACCATTACACCAAAATTTGGAATTGATTCTGCCACAAATAGAATGGCTAATACCAACACTGTGCGAACTGCAACCCGTTTCAAGCAGAACTCTGTAAAAGTATTTTTAGAAAGTTTTACATAATTAAATGCCGTTGATAGAATGAAAATTTGCACCAATATAAAGAAAAAAATCATTTAGTGACTTACTGTGGGGCACTTTGAAGATGTGTTCTAGCTCTTGACTGACAGGATTAATCATGAGGATGAAGCTAAATAACACGTGAAAGGTGATGAGCAGGTTGGAGGAGGTGTTGGCCCACTTCACACCCAAGTTGGACATAATGCTGTCTTTGGTCTGGTCTCCATACACAAACGACCCAATCAGTGAGATTGGAATGTAGTACAACAATTGCACTGAAAAGTAGAAAGCAAACAGAAAATTCAAAAGGTGAATGAATCAATCTTACCAATATAGGCCATGAGAATGGCCCAGTTCCATTTGAGGGGTTCTTTCATGTCCTGCTGAATGGTAGGAAAGACACTGTGTCCGGTGTAGGCAAAAATGATCACACCGAACGCCAGAAAGAACAGGTCAAAGCCTCTCATTGGGTCATCGGAGGATGGTAGCTCTGTTGTGGTTGGTGTGGATCCATTTGACGAATTTGCTGGCGAAGATGACGTCACACCGTCTTTGTCATCTATTGCCATACCAATAATTATGATCACGAATGCTATGGTAGTACAGATCATTGCCAGTACCACCGCTTGCCTGAAAGACAGGGGAATTTTTAAACTTATCCCCCCTGTAGTTGCATACCAAAAGTCCTTTGGACTTCCGAGAAAGGTCAGAGGCAGTAGACAACCGGTGATAATCACCAAAAACAGACAAAATGTGATGTTTAAATCGAACCAGGACACCAAGAGGCTGTTAATGCTGGATGCTGCTAGCACAAGGTATGACACACAAGTACCAAACAAGGTCAAATCGATCGTAACTGACACTACATGCCTGAAACAAACTCACATATGCATATGCAAATGAGCAAAAATACCTCTTACGTCATCCAACCTCCACAAGCTACTCTGGCAATTTCCTGATATGGTCTTTTGCAGTGTTCTCTGTACTGTGGAATGCGGGCTTGCAACATAGACCAACAGGTCCCCAGCAGAATTCCACAGTAGCCACACAACAGGGCACACAACAGTAACATCAGAACGCCTACGACGGAACCTAAACACAAATTATATGGCAGAAACTAGAAAATAGAAAAGCCTACCCATAAATTGAACAGCCTGAGGCAGTGCCACCATTCCAGCGCCTGCCAATTCTCCAGTCAGAAGTAATCCAGTAGCCCAGACACCGATTCCACGTTGAGCAGAGCTCGTTGCTTTGTTGTCTGGCATCACCGTTCAGATTGGCACATTCAGTCCTGATGGAAACGAGAGAATCTACAGCTATAGACCGAGCCAGCAGTGTGGGCTGTAGGGAACTGAGGAAACACAATACACAACAAATGTAGTGGGACAAGGAGGATAACACAACCAGTGGTTAGCAACAACACAACAGAGAATAGATACTACAGTAGCAGAGCAACTTTAGAGGGAGGCATATGCCATCCATCTGAAATAAGCTTCTTATGTACATAGTTCTTTTCCAGCTTCCGGTTACCCTTGTTTGTTTGTTTGTCCATAAATCATAAATCAACAACAGTCGTTCAGAGAGACCAGTCCCATCCATTAGCTATGACAGCATGTCTGCAGCAACACTGAAGAGCTGGTCACTGCGAATCCGCACGCTTGAAGCAGGAGGGCAGAAGCAGACATGGGCTAGCAAGCATTTCGGCTGAGGGGTGGTAATTTTTCAAATCCTGAGGGGAGGGGTACCGCCGGATGATATATGGTTGTAAGGATGGTACGCAAAAAAGAACGATTGAGAAATTTTTGCGATTTTTTGCAATTTCACACACAAAATTTGCGAAAATCGCCTGTGAAACATCACTTTTTATTGTATTTCAGCCAAAATTTCAGCTTCTACTGTAGCTAATCCGCCAAATTCCTTCTACGTCAGCCAAGCATTCAATTGTTGAGCTTCTCCTGAACAGGGCGAAACAAAAGATGAAGACTCGATCGGATCAGAGACTGACTCTGCGATTTTTTGCAATTTCAGACACAAAAAATGGCAAATCGCCCGTAAAACTGCATTTTTTAGCTGTATTTCATCCAAAATTAGCGATGTTTGATGATTTTTAGCCGAAAAATTGCAATTTTTTCGATTTTAGAGCGTTTTTAGTGCCCAAGCCCCAATCCAAAATTTGGGCTCAGACCCCCGGGCGGACGCCAGACCCCCAAACCCCCTCCCTTCGGCGGATGACCTGCTACATGTATACTTTGTTTGTCATTAAAATAAGTTAAAATTCGCTATTCTCTCTGGGTCATTTGTGCCTAATGAGGTTGGGACATCGGCCTGAGGGGTCAACCTTTTTATTGAAGGGCTTCAGAAGGGCCACTACTTTTTCTGAGATTCTCTATTTAATGGATATTGGATCGCTGATTGCATCAATGCTTGACTGATAAGCAGCGAGAGCAGTTTGCTCTTTCAAATTTCAGATTTTCTTGCATACAATGTAACTATAAGTATGGATATCGTCGGAACACTACTAACAACCCTAATCAGGGTTTCAACAGTCTGGCACTTAACACCTTTTACGGTACGGCACCATATTTTGCATCACACATGTCATCGTTTCACACACCACATCAGTTCTTCCCAAAACCTGAATTGGTTGGTTTTGACTCTCAGGTTTCACATTAAACCTGTGTCTGCATCTGCAATGAAAAATGAATACACATAGGCTCAGCTCAGTCTGATCTGAACTGAACCAATTACAACTGTTTTCATGTTTTTTTCAGGAAACAGTTCTTCCAAAAAGCTGTGGTACCAGTACACAACAAGGTTTAGAAACAAATCTACTGCATGTACTGTTCATAAATAGGCACTAAACAATCGGTTAAAATCTATGAAATTTGGAAAATTTTCATATTTTTGGTTCAATTTTATCTACCATTACGAATGAAACAAAATTATGCACGTAGTGTCAAAATGCATGATAATATTGCGTAACGAATTACAAATGCAAAATTTGCATAATGCGTATACGCAAACAAGAGTAACTCGTACAGCACTGAAGCAAGCAAAAGGAAATGACGTCTATAAAGTTTATTGGCAACTGAAATTTAGCAGAACAAACAAAAGGCAACAAAATGCTACTACTCTATACAAAAATCTAGTGACCAACTCAACAAAATTTTCAATTCAAGTTTAGCTTGTTCGAATGTAAAGAACTACTGCAGACCTACCTAAAATGGACACGACAAAAACAGCTGCCAAAATGCACTAGATCAAATCAAAAGTCACAACCGCCAAGAAAATGAAACAGATTTACACCTAGGGACATACACACACGTACATAGGCTTTTCTTGTCTGTCCTTATCCTTGGGAATGGCTTTAGGAGTGCTGCTGTTGTGCAGATAGCTGACCACAATCTGCTGGAAGGCACCGGGAGACGGTGGTGGTGTGTCGTTTTCACCAGAACCAACCAATTGGTTGCACAGACGCACTGCTGCGTGCTCCGAAATGGTACGTCGGCGTCGGAAGCTGAAATTACATACTGTACACATGTACATTCATGTAACAGTTCCGGGCCGACCCGGGGGAGGGGGTTTTCCTCAGGTGGGGGGTCGAGGGGGTTTCGCCTAGAGGGGGGTCCAAAATTTCAAAAAGGGGCCGTCCATAAACTACAACGTGGTTGAAAACATGAATTGGGTTGAGTTTCCTTGTAATATACATAGTTGCGGACAAAAGCTTCCTAGACACCTAAAAACATTTACGTTATCGACACAAACCCCCCGCGACGTTTCCCGACGTTCAACCGACCACACCCAACCCCCTCTCAGAACGTCTTAGTTTATGGAAGGCGCCAAAGCTAAAAAAAACGCCTGGAAATGCGTTTTTAGTGCGATTTTTCAGTAAGGACGCCAAAAATCACTATTTTAAGCTGCCAAATAGCGTTTTAGAGCTAAAAACAAGCAAAAAATGACAAAAACGGCTTCCAAAAACAGCGATTTCTCTTAAATATCAGCAGTGGAAATGTCAAATTCGGTTTGCGAAGGCTTTTCAAGCTAATTTTTTCTAAAAATTAGTGGTTTCTGAGTCAGTTTGTAGTGCTGGTTCTTGTATTTTTGGGTCGGGGTCCCTTAACCTGTCTCTGAGGTTGGCCTTTTCAGCTAGGGGAGTAACCCCTAACTTTTTCGCATAGTAACAAGCTCACCCCTCTCTATTAGACACATTGGCCTTGTGACAGATATAGTGTGCCCACAAAGCAGAGGTGCAATGAGCAGCGACCAACGTGCCATGGTTGGACTCGATCAGTCTGACCAGCCAGAGTCCATCAGCTCGCAGGTACTGTCTGACAAAGGCGGCCAGGAGGGTGGGGTCGGGTCGCTGACGCTGGGGCATGGCAATCAACTGGGAAACGAAGCAGAGACGGAAGGGTCGCGTGAGAGTGTGCAACAGCCACCACAACAAGTCCAGCACGTTGATCAGAGAGATGCCGACCAGCCAGAACCAGGTGAGCACGAAGAGCAGCTCGTTGAAGAGGTTCCACATCAGCACGCACTGCACTGTGCGCCGGTTGGAGTGCCACAGACTGCCGTCGGGTCGGCTGAACCAAATAAACACAACTATTTGGAGGGAGACCATGGATTCAGACAGTCAGGCACTTAACGCCGTTTATGGTGCCGGCACCATTATGGTACCTACCCCTACCTTCGCACTGGTACCGGTACCATATACGGTACCCATACCTTCGCATTGGTACCGGTATCATATATCGTACCACTCTGTTCAGATTTCGCAGCATACATGGTACAATAGTGGTACAATATATGGTACCGGCACCCATGGCCATGGGTAAGGGTACCATATATGGTACCGGCACCTTACATGGTGTCGGTACCATAAACGGCGTTAAGTGCCTGACTGTTATACATGCAACAAACAGGTCGTCCGCCGAAGGGAGGAGGGGGTTGGGGGGTCTGAGCTGAGCCCAAATTCTATGGATGGGGTTGGGCACTAAAAACGCTAAAAAATCGTAATTTTTCGGTTGGAAACCGTATAAAATAAGTTGCGCTCAGTCAGATACAGCCAAGCAAAAAGCGCTGTTTCTACAGGCGATTTTGGCAATTTTTATGTCTGAAACTGTAAAAAAATCGCAAAGCTTTGCTCAAAAAGTTACTTGCCCGAAAAATCGTAGGGGGTGTCCCCATCCGGGCCGTCTGGCATAAGTCGGGTGGGGGCAGACCCCGGGACCACTATACGTGTACGCCTGTTGTACTTGCAAAAGTACCATTAGCGAGTTTCTTTAACTGGAAATTGCGATTTTTAGTACCCAACCGCTCCCCTAGAAAGAATTTGGGCTCAGAGATCCCTTACCTCTTCCCCCATCGGAAGATGGTCTAAGGTCAAAGCCGGTGGGGCTGGCTGGTGGCGGTCAGACGTAGGCAAAGATTTCGTTTCTGGGGTCGAAAAATTTCAAATTGTTAGTGGCTTCAGAGGGGACGGAGTCTGAGGTGGTTTTAAATTAAAAAGTTGAATTTTTTTACTAAACCAAGATTTTTCGGTTTATTCTTTCATTAAAATGAGCTGCTCTAGCTCATTTACACCTAATCTAGGCATACTTTTATGAAAATTCTAAAAATTCTTTCCAAAAAATTAGCCCAAAAATGTTGCCAAAACTTGGGGGGGGGGGTGGAAAAATGGTCGCGGACATACCCAGATCACGCACACTGTACCCACAAAAATGGCCACCACAAATCGGTAGGCCGAGTTTCGGATTTTGACTAACTACCCAACCCGTGTTTCGGCCCCTACAAGGTTGGGGTGCAGCCATAGTCAGCCGAGAATAAAACACAGGGCTAGAATTTCAGCTGAGTTGGTGTGAGTGAATCACTCACTGTGAATGAAAAGTACGTACATATGAGGTGCGAAGTGTCTGACCTCGTAGTCACACAGGGTGACCCGAGGGAAGATGCCGCTCTCTGTCCACTGAATACCGTTGAACCGATTCCGAATGACGGTCAGACCGAACGCCCGGTCGTTGCACTTCAAGAACGCATCCACCATGTACAACTCCCCCACCGCCGCTACCACAAACAGCAGCTGAAGTTAGCTCACATCACATCACATCTGGCAGTTTTTTAGCCTCCTTACAACTGTAAAAAACGTGAAAACCGCCCTCGACCCCCTCACCTGACGGGAAACCCCCTCCGCCAGTACAGCCCGGACCGTTACATGTATGATTGGGATGTCAGACATTGCGATCGATTTTAGTATTGTTGGCACTGTATGTAATTAATAGGTACCTTAACGAAGATATAGAGAGTAGTGAGAAAGAGCGGTCTGACGTAGCGGTTGAAGAAGCCGTGTTTTATCTTGAGAGCGCCAACAGTAAAGGACAGGTGGTCTGTGAGAATTCGCCACGACTTCTCTCTCTCCTCCTCATCCTCAATACGACCACACTTGGCACACAAATCGTTCAGTACACGCAAGTTCACTCCTGAACAAGAAACCAGTCCATGTCCACCCATTTCTCGAACTTTACTCAAGCCATTCGTCCTCTATCATTTCTCAATCGATTTGGCTCAAATTTCCTGTAAAGATTAACAGGACAACTATGTACCTATGTACATATTTTGCAAGCTTGGTGCGAAAATTCCGACTCCTGTTTATTTTATGATCCGAAAACTAGAAATCATTGTGGTCAGCGCAAATTAATATTCTGGCTTATTTTTGGTTTGAGTAGGTCCAAAACAACCCCCGCAGCCCGTACAGCATATGGATAGAAGAGCACGCTTCGGCAAAAAGTAGACAGTTCACCAAAAATTTGAGAGTTTGCAGTAGAGATGTTCCATGGAAAATTTCCAATGGAAAAAAAAGGAAATTTTCCGGAAAATTTCCGGAAATTTTCCTAGGGGGTCGGAAAAAAAGGAAAAAAAAGGAAAAATATTCATTAGTGCTTTTTAATGAACCTGACGCGTTTAGCGCTCTTAATGCGATCAAAGAAACGTGAATCAGGTCTATTTCTAGTTGCATTTCCGTATTAGGTTCAGTTTGTTCGGCAAGCTCTCACTTTTGTTCCTGATTGGCCTACATAAAGCACAACGTGCCTTAGCTTAAGCGAGCGAGAAGTGGTGCTTCTAGAATGAAACAAGCCCCTAGGCCGAGAGAAGACGATAGTGAAAAATGTGCCGATACTGTTAAGAACACCGATTCTGACGTTGACATTTCCCTTGATGACAGTTTAGAATCTGCTTCCGATCTCGATACATAGACTGTTGTTGCGTTGTTAGCTTCCGATACATTACATGTTTGCAGTCATTTTGTCGGTTGAACTCTCTTGTCTGGTCTGAATTAAACTCTGTCTGTTGTTAAAAATATTATAATGCATAGAAAAAACAAAAAAGCTGTCTAGAATTATCTAGGACCTGCAAGGAGCCCATTTCTGGCGTTTCTCAAATTTTTAAAATTGGAAAAATATTATGGAAAATTTCCGGAAAATTTCCGGCGGACATTTTTTTCCGGAAAAGGAACATCTCTAGTTTGCAGTATGTTGCAACGTACGTACCTGTGAGACCAGACAGACAATCCCAGAAGAAGCTAGGCAGCCAGAAAATGAGGGCACACAACATGAGGATAATGGGAGACCATTGATAGTAGGAGAGGTACTGCTTCCTGCGAGCGCTCGACCCTCCGTACGGCAGAGACTCGTTCAGTGGCACGAAGTAGGTGCTCTGCACCCAACAGAAATCTTCCACGTACTCTTCCCATGACTTTGGATGATCCGCTAAATACAGTATAGATAAAAAAGTGTTCAGCCTTTTTTCGAACTTATTCAATCTCTTATTCAAGTTTAGTTGTTCGAAAATACTAACTAGTGCTGGTTTTATGGGCTGAGAACTAAGAATCAAGGTGGTTCAGAGAAATTCTAATTATTTCGGCAATTCAAACAGTATTCAAAGAGTCTGATACTTGCAGGAATGATTGGTATTGCCATCGGACATAACATACTGACTGGACTCTAGCCCTCTAGCTCAAAGGGCACCATAACTGGGCAACTTCAAAAACAAGGCAAATTCTGAGTTTTCTTCGTAAAACCGGTAAAATGACGATTCTGAAGATTTTCGATTTTCCAAAAAACACAGTAGGGAAGGTTTCTATGATGTTGAACAGACGTTAGATATCAGATTCATTCAATTGTCCAACTTTCAACTACAATCTGTGTTGATTGATTATTAACAGATTCAGTGCTTTTACTCCAGCCAGAAGGTACAGATTTCTTAACTATAAGATTTTCGATCATGTTTTTGAAATTCTCCAATTTACTGCCCTTTGAGCTATATGGGTGTCCAGTCAGTATGTTATGTCCAATGGCAATACCAATCAGTTCCTGCAAGTTCCAGACCGATACTCTTTGAGTTGTCGAAAAAATTAGAATATCCCTGAACCACCCTGATTCTTAGTTCTCGGCCCATAAAACTAGCCGAAGTTAGAATTTTGGCACTAAACTGGCACAATATCTAGTCAGTTGTCTCATCAATTTATGCTGAAAATTTTAGCCAAATCGATTAATAACTGACGGAAAACCAAGTGTTTAAATAAAGTTCGAAAATGGGCTAGACACTAGATCCATACTGTACATATGTCCTGTACCGTACTTATTCAATAACTACGTACCTAGTATAAGTAAGTTAGTGCTGATCATTTATGACATGAACCAGGTCACCCGTCGAAGGGGAGGGGCTTGGGGTTGGGGACTTCTGACATAAAAATTTATAAAATTTTTGTGTTTGAGGACAAATCCATTTTTCTTAGAGCTGCACCACCTCTTAATCGAAGCCAAATTACAGTATCTGGGTGAGCATTTCAGGGTTCAGCTGCATACATGTAACAGGTCATCCGCCGATGGGGGGAGGGGGGTTGGGGGGGGTCTGGCGCCGGCCGGGGGGGGTCTGAGCCAAAATTTTGGGGGCGGGGGTGGACACTAAAAAAACGCTCAAAAATCGAAAAAATCGCAATTTTTCGGCTAAAAATTGCCAAAAATCGCTAATTTGGGCTGAAATACAGCTAAAAAGTGCTGTTTTGCAGGCGATTTTGGCAATTTTTGTGCGTGAAATTGTAAAAAATTGCAAAAATTTGCTCGAAAAATTACTTGCCAGAAAAATCGGAGGGGGGGGGGTCGGTGAAATCGTCTCGGGGGGGGGGGGGGTCCCCATCTGGGGGGGGTCTGGCCTATTTCGGGTGGGGGGCAGACCCCCGCAGACCCCCCTGTTACATGTATGTTCAGCTGTGCTGCAATCGTTTCCAGCCGTCATGAATACTCCAATCAAGAAGTTCAAGCCAAGTCCATAGTCCCCCTTTTTAGGCGAAAAATAAAAAACCGCCATTTTTTTCAAGTTTTTTTGCTAATTTCGACCGGCCTGTCGCTTCACCTACTACGAACGTTATAAAAACGCCTATTTTGCCTTAAATAAGCGAAAATTTATTTCCTCCCTCCGGGAGGGGGGTGGGTGGGGGAGGGAGGGGTGTGGCCGACCGAGGGGGAGGGGTATACCCCCCTTACCCCTCGGCCCATGTATGATCAGGGAAGGTCAGAAATGGACTATTCATTAATTAATTAAGTTTCTTATGACTATACGACTCCGGAAAGTGCCCTATACTGATGGGTATCCCTAGGGGTATTTTTATATTAGGCAAAACAGGCCCCCCGGTCGTGCCCTGTACTGATGCGTCTCTAGGGTTATTTATATATTTGGAAAACAGGCCCTCCGGAGCGTGCCATATACTGATGCGTCCCCCCTAGGGGTATTTATATATTTGGAAAACCGGTCCTCCGGAGCGTGCCCTATACTGATGCGTCCCCCTAGGGGTATTTATATATTTGGAAAACCGGTCCCTGGAGCTAGCCTATACTGAAGCGTCTCTAGTGGTACTTTCATATTTGGCAAAACAGCACAGCCCCCCGGGGAGTGCTGATTTAGTGATCATTAGACTCGCCAGGTGAAGGGCTTTCAAATCATATACAGTACGACATGACCATTTTGGACGATTTTGAAATTTTTGGAATTTTGCCAAAAAAATAATCGATAATCGATATTTATCGAAAGAAATCGTTAATATATAATTAATTATGATCATTATACACATTATTAGTTTCTGTTTGCGATCGGTTCCTGATTCCCCCCCAGCTACACCAGCTCTATGGATTGGCAAGAAAAAAGGTACCGGCGACCCAGCACTGCATGGGCTTTCCGAAGTACTGACCGCCCCCGATCAGCATTCCAAGAAAGAGAAAGAGAAAGACGCTGTAGAAAGAGTTGAGTCTGTAGATTGGATCGGTCAGCTCCTTCACCTCTCGCAGAGCACTCAATATGCTCTTCACTTGCAGCATCTTTACTCTACACACTCTATTTTTTGCTTTAACCACTTACTTTCCTTTCCTTCCTTTACAAAAACTACAACAAAAACGGAGGAGAGAATTCACATTTTTTACTAATCCGCTCAGCCTGCAGTCACGGGCGCCAGACAGTGCAACCATGCGTGGCTGTTTTGTTCAGAGAAAAGGCTAAAGTACGTAAGAACTATTAATAGTTAATAGTTTAATAATAGTTTTATTTTAATATTAATATATTTAAAAATCACAGTTTATCCAAGTGATATCCAACTGATATGGGCGGGCTAGGCCGTTTGTTGTTGTTGTTGTTGTAACATTTTGTCCTTTCGGACTAGGAGTAGCCAACTGCTATAGAGCAGGAAGAGACACAAGGTCCGGCAGTCTCCTTAACAACAACCCTCCCCTTTTACTGTCAGTGTGTGCAAGACAGCGCCGGTTCGGTCCCCATTTATCTACTTGCCATTGCTGACTTTCGATGGCCTAGCCCATACTACTCCATTTGTCCGACTATTACACCCTACCCAAACATAACCTATCAGAATGCTACAGTATACACGAATATCAAGAGAAAACAAACAAAACATAACAAATTACGTGGAGGCTTTTGACTTAGCTCTCCGGATGGCGAGTGCGCTATAATCAACATACAAATCGGTGCAGCCACTGTCACGCATTCTTCGCAATTCATGCCGCAAGTCAAACGCCTTCTTTGCTTGCCATGGAGTCAAATATTTTAAATATAACTGGTGACTAACTCTCTAAACAGGAAAAAACATTTAGGATCACAGCTAATCAATCAATGCTTCATCAGTGTCGCATATTTACCTACGTATAAACCATGTACTAACTACTACGCGGCCGGGTATTTTTTCATGTAAGCGATGCCAAATAGCGGTCTTTAACATACACATTTGAAGGTAAATACACATACACAAACGGAAAATTCAATACCAAACAACAGTAGCCCACCAGTTGGGTTGATAAATTCACAGACTACCTTCAGTAATGAAAGTGAACGGAGAATGCAAAGTAATCAGCAGATCATTAATGGACGCCCATACTTTTGGCTTCAATTTGCCTTTCTGATTCGCTCCAACAATGCATCTGCTGGCAGTTTCGTTCACTCTTTGTTTCATCATCGCACCAATCAGTCCAGATAACTGGAGGACTCCTAAGTAAGTGCACCTTCTTTATGACCAGGGATGGGACCGGTATACGGTATTATACGGTATCATACGGTATTGTACGCTATTTTTGGCTATACGGTATTATACTGCACTCGGTGGAACCTCCAATTGCACTGCGCCCGTTTTGGAATGATGAATAGCCGTGTAGATGGCGCGATCACAGTAGGAGAGATAGCGGCAGAGGCAAGTAGATAGGCCGGACAATTGTAGGTTAACTACAATTGTACGGCAGAGGAGATGATAAAGTTGGGGTGCCGGCTAGTTGACTAGCCGAGCGAAGAGGTAGTTTGATTGTAGACCGGCCGGGCGATGACGCACGGCGAGAGAGGTCGTAGAAGGCACGGGGCAATCAGCACCGTGCTGCCAGCAATGATGCAAGGCGAGAAAGTGAAACTGGCATTGGGTCGGCGGCGAACGGTACTGAATAACTCTCAATAATAATGTTCAGGTCTGCACTGAGCGATGGAAGGCCGAATGACGTTTAGAGCGGCAGTGTCTATGTAGGTTGGCTGCGCTCAGACTAACGCACGACGTCCAATAGCAGTAGCACGAGAAGCATTTATTTAAGAGTATCAGTATACATCGACCGCACAAGGCACCAACAATGCACAGAATGACGTAAAAAGAGGACAAGATGGCCGACGCCTCTCAAAATGGCGGCGGACACGCTGTTGGGAATTGTTTGGAATGGCTTGTCTCCCAATACGCACGACAACGCCAAATTGTAGTGACCGAAGGTGATAGAAACAGTAACTGTGCAATACGGTATACGGTATTTTTTATACCGTATAATAAATACCGTATAGTTGTTAAAACTGAATCGGCAAGATTTTTGCAGTAAATTCATGTCATTTTCGCGCTTTTAAAAGTGCCAGTACTGTTTTTTGGTTTTGTAAACAATGTTATCGGTTAGAAAAACACAAAAATTTACCTTTATGGCAGTTTTTTTGCTACTTAGAAATGGAAAATGTGATATTGCAAGTAGAGTGCGAACTGGTATTGGGTATTGGGTATTGGGTGTATTGGGGTGTTTTCCAGGTATTGGGTATTGGGTATTGGGTATTGGGGTTTTTACCCCCCAATACCCAATACTAAATCGGACAATTAAAAATAGATAAAAATCTATGTTGACCTGAAAAATTGATCTGAAAAAATCGATTTGTAAGCTGTTTTCGCGTTAAGGAGTCATCCATAAACGACGTCGTTCCAAAATCCCGATTTTTCGGAACCCCCTCCCCCAAAATCACCTTGCATCGTTTCTAGGGGACCCCCGCCGCCTAAGGCGATGTCGTTTTCGGCTTACCCCTCCAATAAAAGTGCAGTACATACAGTACTGTCATGTTATCTTGTTACCATACTGCGCAATCAATTGAATAAATCCCTACAACCACTCTGGGGAGCTTTTCTGCATTCTAGAAACCTTTGACAGAATGTACTTGAATTGAAAATAATACAATCAAAGTTCCCTAAAATTCCGAAAAAAGCGATGTCGTTTTTTTGCTACCCCTCCCCCTCCTCATGTGTCGTCTATATCTCATTTCAGCCGACCCCTCCCCCTCTGGAATGTTGTCGTTTTTGGAGGGCCTAATCAACTAAACGTTAGTAGAATTTCCTAAAGTGTACGCTTTTCTAAGCGCTACACCAGTAATTAATTTCTCTGTTCTTATCTAAAATAAAAATCGTGACGTTTCTAATGTCACTGTAATGTACTAGCACCGTACCCATGGTTATTGCGGTGGTGCACACAATTTCCGGCGAGTTAGGAAAAAAATCGCCGGAAGTAAGAAACACGACTGAATTACGAAATACTTAGTACCAAAACTGTATAATTCTGCTAATTTTAAGCCTAAAACGGTATTTAAATGCTTTCTGAAAGGCTAATTTTTCAAAAATTTCTCGCCCTGCTTCGTCAGCGGCCCAACCAGCCTCTAAAAGTTTTAATTACATTGCAAGTACTTGTCAAATTTTGAGAAACCTGCAATTTTGCTTTTGAATAAAATCAACACATCTTTGGTTAGCATTTCACTAATTTGAAGTGAAGCAAATCTGTCCAACCAAAATACAATTAATATTTACAATAGGCATAATGCAAAATAAATTCAATATATTGTCGGATCAGCTTCAAATCGTTAAATAAACAGACAGTACTACTTACAAAGCAGATCACAATCAAAAATAGCCGTGCTTTTCACAGGAAAGGCCGACCACAAAAAGTAATTTATGTTTTTGACCAGAACTTGGCGATGTGCTAGCGTAACCGGGTGTTTTAACATGCATTTTGCGAGAAAGTCAACTTAGGAAGGTCAAGCAACTTTTTTTCCCGGATCCGGCTGGTGTCGAAATATGTTAAAATAGATAACCAAACGAACACCAACGGTGCATGTTCGAACATCGGGGACCCCCTAGAACCTGAGCTGTACCCCCTCAAAGTTGGGTCACCAGCCACTTTTTGACCAATTTTTTTGTGTCTGACAGTCTCAACTCAAACGATCACCATTCTCTCATTTCTCTAGATACAGAATTGGTCTGCACATGGTTCGATAGCTCTAAGGGTGGCCTTTCTAGCGCTCTACCCCCAGGCTTCCGGAACGTACCCGGTTAGCGAGATATTCTCGAAAAACTAAAAAATTTCCGAAAAACACTGCCTGATTTTTTCCCGAAAAATCGTTATAACTTCTGCCAGATATGCGTCGTCCGTTAGATATTTTAGATAATGATACAACACTAAAGGCCAAACAAAATTAACATATTTCGGATCCAAATTGTGGTTGGTGGGGGGGTGTTTTGCGATTTGAAGACTGTCGAAAAAAATTTTTTTGCTTAGAATCAAAAACAAACCAGTCAGTGTGATGCAGGTTGACCCGCTGATTCCGAATATGCACTCGGATCGTCTGGATTCCTTCTGGTTCCGGAGATATACGCGTCCAAACATGAACTACACTACTTCTACTGACTGTGATTACACGACAGTGGAAGCAGCTAGCTCACCAAACAGTAACTTAACAGATGCAGTTTCGCGAGCTGATTCCAACAATGAGCTCGCTTTTGCTCTGCGACTGCCGGTTAGCGAGTTATGACGTTTCAAATACTTGTGGCCAATTTGACCTCACAGGATACAATGGTACAGGTAACGGCCAACAGACTACGTCACTCTTTACTATTACCATACGCTGACGTGCTGCTAGCTAGATGCAGTTTTGCAAGCTGATTCCAAAAATGAGCTCGTTTTTGCTTTTGCTCTCCGACTGCCGGTTAGCGAGTTATGACGTTTCAAATATTTGTGGCCAATTTGACCTCACAGGATACAATGGTACAGGTAACGGCCAACAGACTACGTCACTCTTTACTATTACCATACACTGACGTGCTGCTATCTAAATGCAGTTTCGCGAGCTGATTCCAAAAATGAGCTCGCTTTTGCTCTCCGACTGCCAGTTAGCGAGTTATGACAGTTATGACGTTTCAAATGTTTCTGGTGAATTTGTACATGCAGGATACAACTGCACAGGTAACGGCTGACGGACTATGTCACTATTTACTTTTACCATACACTGATGTGCTACTAACTAGATGTAGGATACAACTGCTAAAAAGTGAAAGGTCAAAGGTCAGATTACAGCTCTGACAGCTACGGGGTACCAGTGATGCACAGGGAGGAATTATAGTTCTGTGATTTCAGAGGCCACCCGACATCTGGCAAGAACGGTGCAGTGCGACACAGATCAGTGTGGCAAAATGCCACCACTAGGTTTTGCGCGACCACAACGTGCTCAGGCAAAGCGGTAGTAGTTTGTTGCTTTCATTAGTTATAGATTCTTCTGATTCTGTGCCCTGCCTGTTTTAGCTTTTCCAAGGCCCAGGTTGACTTTCTAACCCAAAGGTATGACCAAGGAGAGGCATCAAAGAAGAAGCTGTCACCTGAAACCGTCGCCAAAGAGATGAGGGCTGCCAAGGACAACAAAGGTCTGTTCCACTAACTACTGCACCAAACTAATATGCATGATTAGCCATGAGTGTGGCACACATACCAGGCAGGATTGTTTTGATGTCAAGCCGGCTGGAGATGTCTGCCCTTGTACCTCTAAAGTGTGCACTTCTAAATGTTGTTTTAGGCCGGCCGCTGTTTTCGCACCAGTTCTGGCTTACGCCACAACAGGTGATGGGTTTTTTCAGTAGAGAAACGCAGCGACGACGAGCCCAGACCATCCCGGAAAGAGCAGAACCTATGGAGCAGCCAGTCGGCATAGAGGTTCCTGTTGATGCGACCTACATAGATGTGGAGGCGGAGCTAATTGAAAACGATTACGGTATTCAGATTCAGGACACGGTGCAGCAGAATGTGAATGAAAACGTGGAATTCATAGATTGAGTATGCCGAAATCTTTGCCATGCTTTTGTACAGTGGCGTATCCAGGGGGTGTAGGTGGGTACACCCCCCTTTCCGGTGGAGTTAGGAAGAGAAAGTCTGTCAAAAATATGAGAAACTAATGAATTATGTACTAAAAGTGTCTACATTGTGCTCAGAATGCCTTTAAATGCGTTTTTGAACGCTAAATTTTCAAAATGTTCTCGCCCTGGTCGGGCAGAAGCTCAACCCTGCCACTTTAAACTACTAAAACTTGTAATTTCTATTCATTTTAAGCTCAGAATGCCTTTTACCCGCGTTTTTGAAGGTAAATTTTGCTAAAATTTCTTACCCTGGCACCTTTAAAATTTTACACCCGATTTCCGAAATCCATGATACGCCACTGCTTTTGTAGTTGATTCAATCTGGTGTTGCTTTGCAATTCAAGCTGAAAATTGTTTCGTTTAACGACATGCACTTAGACTCGAGATAACTATTTGACCATAGAAATATTTATTGCTTTGCTTCAGTTCGCAGCAGCACTAGGAGTAAAATAGTTGCAAAATTGAAGGATATTTGTCAGTAAAAGACATTGTTGTTGTTCAGTATAGCACGAATTAGGCAGGCAGGTAATAGAAAACGTTGTCCTTAAAAAAATGTCCACGAAATACGCAAAAAGTAAGCACTTTTTCATGAGTTCATGTTAAAGCAAGTCTCGCTATTCGTCACTCACACAGCAAAAGCTACCCCACAAATATTTGAAACGTCATAACTCGCTAACCGGCAGTCGGAGAGCAAAAGCAAAAACGAGCTCATTTTTGGAATCAGCTTGCAAAACTGCATCTAGCTAGCAGCACGTCAGCGTATGGTAATAGTAAAGAGTGACGTAGTCTGTTGGCCGTTACCTGTACCATTGTATCCTGTGAGGTCAAATTGGCCACAAATATTTGAAACGTCATAACTCGCTAACCGGCAGTCGGAGAGCAAAAGCGAGCTCATTTTTGGAATCAGCTCGCGAAACTGCATCTGTTAAGTTACTGTTTGGTGAGCTAGCTGCTTCCACTGTCGTGTAATCACAGTCAGTAGAAGTAGTGTAGTTCATGTTTGGACGCGTATATCTCCGGAACCAGAAGGAATCCAGACGATCCGAGTGCATATTCGGAATCAGCGGGTCAACCTGCATCACACTGACTGGTTTGTTTTTGATTCTAAGCAAAAAAATTTTTTTCGACAGTCTTCAAATCGCAAAACACCCCCCCACCAACCACAATTTGGATCCGAAATATGTTAATTTTGTTTGGCCTTTAGTGTTGTATCATTATCTAAAATATCTAACGGACGACGCATATCTGGCAGAAGTTATAACGATTTTTCGGGAAAAAATCAGGCAGTGTTTTTCGGAAATTTTTTAGTTTTTCGAGAATATCTCGCTAACCGGGTACGTTCCGGAAGCCTGGGGGTAGAGCGCTAGAAAGGCCACCCTTAGAGCTATCGAACCATGTGCAGACCAATTCTGTATCTAGAGAAATGAGAGAATGGTGATCGTTTGAGTTGAGACTGTCAGACACAAAAAAATTGGTCAAAAAGTGGCTGGTGACCCAACTTTGAGGGGGTACAGCTCAGGTTCTAGGGGGTCCCCGATGTTCGAACATGCACCGTTGGTGTTCGTTTGGTATCTATTTTAACATATTTCGACACCAGCCGGATCTGGGAAAAAAAGTTGCTTGACCTCGTTCCCTTATAGCTAAGTTGACTTTCTCGCAAAATGCATGTTAAAGCGTTTGCAGCATACTATACGGTATACGGTATCGAAAATACTATACGGTATACGGTATACGATATTTTTATACCGGTCCCATCCAGTGTTGTGCCTAGCTCAAATTTCTAAAACTCGGTAAGTAATCAGCAAGTAAATTCAGATTTTTTGAAATTCAGTAAGTACGAGTAAGTACTGGGTTTTTCAAAGAAAACCCGGTAAGTACTCGGTAAACAATTCAGTAAACTCGGTAAAACCTTCCAAATTCAGAAATATACAATTTATCTGAAAATGTTTAACTGATAAAGCTTTTAGCTACTAGAATCCTTTTCCAGTGCTGATTGATGAGTTTAAGATAATGTAGCTCGACTTTTCAAAATTTTAATCATGTTTTGTGATATTTCGCATTATATATTGTGCTAATGGCATGCATGGAAAGCCTTAAAATTTGCGCATTGTGACTAGAGGATATGGCTTTAGATGAAAATCTTCGCCAAATTGGTAGATGTAGAGTGGTTCTAATTTTCGCCATTTCCTCACAGTTCATCAGACTGATGCAAAAAACGTCAATTAAAATATAGTTTCTACTTCTATAGTCTTCGCGCCTGATAGTCTGTTTGCAATTCTGCCGCGCAAAGAAAGCTTAGGTTATGCAACAAAACAAGCAGTGAAAATTGCAAAAAATTGGCAACAAATGTGCGTTTTCTTCGTTAGCAGATCTATTAGCGAAAGAAAAACCGTATATTTTCTTGCACAGGTGCGGCGAGCTACCCATTGCAGAAGGTTTTACTAAGTAAACAACTCAGTAAATTACCGAGTACCGAGTTTACCGAATTTTTTTCTAATTGAGTAATTCAAAATTGAAACTCGGTATTCAGTAAGTAAAATCAAGAAAAATTTTTACCGGTAAGTAAAAGTACTTACTTTAATTCAAAATAACTAAGTACCGAGTAACTTTTACTCAGTAAATTTACTGGCAACAACACTGCCATCCCTATTTATGACAGAAAGAGAAAGAGAACTGTAACACAACAACGATCACTGTTTTCAGGTTGTCTCATTGCCAAGGGGGTTTTTCCGTTTGTGCTACTCTTGAACATTATCCTAAGTTTCCTTTGCTCTTTCCTCGCCTCGTCTGCTACTGTCGACTTGGTGACAGCTGCTTCAAATATCCACAACCACGCCTCAGCCCTGATCCACACAAATGGAACTACTACTGCACCCCAAGCGTACCAATTCCGTCGTTCCCCATCACTCCCACTCCACCACGACGTGGTTAACTGCCTCCACACAAGTCTCAATGTCAGCCCTAAAATAACTGATTTTCCAGCTTATCAGTAACACGCAATCTTGTGAAAATAGGATTTCATATCCGTTTCTCTTATCTGTCTGTTGGCCGCATAAAATGAAGGTCGAGACGGCTATTCTTTCATGCTTTCGTTCACCTTTCAGGACTGAGCAGAAACACCTAGCTTTCTACCATACATGTAACAGGTCATCCGCTGAAGGGGAGGAAGGTTTGGGGGTCTGGCGGCGGCCGGGGGTCTTGGCTCTTCAGGCGATTTTGGCAATTTTTGTGTCTGAAATTGTAAAAAATCGCAGAAATTTGCTCAAAAAATAACTTGCCAGAAAAAATCGGAGGGGAGGGTCGGGAAAATCGTCTCGGGGGGGGAGGTAGGACTTTGACTACAACTACATATTCAGATTTACTGACTACAAATTGACTAGGTGCAAAATAGCTTTTTAATTTGGGAATCAGTAGTCAGCAAATTCTGGAATTTATTTGGTCATATCATGCCCATTAACCATTTAGAAACGGAAACGGTGCAGTTATATCAGTGGGTTTTTGTTAACTGAGCTTTTTCACTGGTTTTGACAACTTTTTTTGCAAGTATTATTAGCAGTTTTCTGTTTTATTTTGAAACATTTATTAATATCAACAAAGTTTGTAAAAAAGCAAACTAACATACATATTTGTTTCTTTTTGGTAAATAAAATATAGTTTTAATAAATAGTAATAAGGCTATTAACGAAAATACGTCTTTTGAAGCTGTAAACAAAAAAAACCGTCTATTCTGAACCTAATCCTAAATTTAAAACTTTCGTGGAGAAAATAACACTTTTGGCATCACACCTAGCAGAAAAATAGATCTTACTTATAAAAAATTCACCACTCCGTTGTCTTTTTTACTATTTTAGACTCTATAGAGAGGTATTGTACTGTATGTCGCAATTTTCACCCCGACGAAACTGTGGAATTTGCCTTGCATCAAGCAGAGATTTGCTTACTGACACTTGTTATCAGTTCACAATGTTAGAGAAAAAGGTTATTTGTCTTCTAAAGAGCTAAAAATGAAACAAATTTATAAAATACAGTATAGATAAAAAAATGTCCCATCGCTTTTTCGGCCTTCACTCAAACGTTTCGTTCTCAGTCACTTCTTTACCGATTTGGCTCAAATTTTCAGCAACAATTAACAACATGGTTGGCTAAATATTCTACAAGTGTGGTACCAAAATTCCGACTCATACTGGTTTTATGACCCGAAAACTAGGAATGAGGGTGGTCCACGCAAATTTATTTTTTTTCGGTAATACAAGGTGTACAGGCTTGAAACTTGCAGGAATGATTGGTGTTGCTATTGGGCATAACATACTAAGCGGGCAGCCCTGTAGCTCAAAGGGCACTAAAATGGAGGAATTTCAAACACATGACGAAATATGACTATTCTTCGTAAAACCGGCAAAATGACGATTCTAAATATTTTCAATTTTCAAAAAACGCTGCAGGGATGGTTACTAGGGTGTGGAACAGAGCTTAGATATCAGGTTCATTTATTTGTCGAACTTCCTGCTACAATCTGTGTTGATTAACAACAGATTCAGTGCTTTGATTCTAGAAGGTGCGGAGTTCTTAACTACGGGATTTTCACTCATGTTTTTGAAATTCCCCAATTTTAGTGCCCTTTAAGCTACAGGGCTGCCCGCTTAGTATGTTATGCCCAATTGCAACACCAATCATTCCTGCAAGTTTCAGGCCTGTACTCCTTGTATCACCGAAAAAAAATAAATTTGCGTGGACCACCCTCATTCCTAGTTTTTGGGTCATAAAACCAGTATGAGTCGGAATTTTGGCACTAAACTTGCAGAATATTTAGCCAACCATGTTGTTAATTTTTGCTGAAAATTTGAGCCAAATCGATAGAGAAGTGACTGAGAACGAAACGTTCGAGGGAAGGCCGAAAAAGCGATGGCACATTTTTTTGATCTATACTGTATTTAGTTGGAAGCCTTAAAAACGAGAAAAATATGCTTTAAAGCCTGCTGCTTACTTTCCAGCCCCACATTCAATTGAAACCCAAAGTAAGCCCACCATCAGCTTATTAATGGAAAGTTCACTTTTATGCCTTTGGTTAATCAATTGTAACCGTGCTAATTAGCATTGCATTTTGTACTTAGTTTCAATTATTGCCTAAAGTTACTTGCTTCGTAATGTTTTTGCTTGTTGCCACGCATTGCACATGCCAAATCCGCTAAATTAAGCCCTCCAGAGCCAGACAGCCAGCCAGACGAGGAGCGGTTGCTTGTATTTCTAGCAGTTTTTCTATCGCTATACCGGAGATTTCCACTTAGTATCCAACCCCACTTAATAACCCACTGGGATATTACATTGACCCTTGTTCCGCTTTATATCCCATCATGGGATATTACTTGGCGGCAATGTTTATGTGAAATTTGTAATAATTTTCTTTACACACGCATAGACCTATTTCTTTTTCAAATTTGAATATGTAGCCGTAGTTAGTAGTCTTCAAAAATCACCAAAAATATTTTGTAGTCTTAGTTAGTAGTCTTTAAAAACCCAAATTTTTAATATGTAGTCGTAGTTAGTAGTCTATTTGTAGTCTTTGAAATTTGCGCAAAAATTCCTTCAAATTCCAAGTAACGTAATAAAAAAGTCAGTGCTAACTATGAAAACGATGTAATTAGCAGCAGAAAAGCAGTACGCACATATGCAATTGAATTCTGTGCTAGAAGTTTACCGAATTATTGACAAGAAAAAGAGATAGAGACAGCCTTTCAATGTACGTATGCTAAACACAACAAACAGCCGCTAAATCACAACAGGTCATTTACTCAGAGAACAGAAAGTGTCCATTGACGCGACACATAACTCGGGTGATGCCCGTGCACATGACTTTGGTTACATGGCTGAGTCTCCTGACACAGAGCGAATTTCGACTTCGTTCCTTCGCCAAAACATTTTTAGGTGCTTTAGCTATAGTTTTTCGCACTTAACTCCATTTCTTCCATTTTGTTACTTGGCTCGTTTTACATAGTGGCGACGATATGTTTCATTACGGTAGTTATTAGTTTGTGTAATAGTAAATAATTCCATTTCACGCAGATACGCGCTGTGAGCTAACTGGGCGCTCAATTGAATGTAGAACGAACGATACTCCGACTGCAAACTCTTTCATACTACTGACTACTAATTCACAAATTAAAAAAGTATTTTGTAGTCACTAAATTTGAAATAGTAGTCTTATCAATTTGTAGTCTTGATGACGTCACAAATGGCCAAAAATTAGTAGTTAGTAGTTAGTAGTTACTACAAAATAGGTCTACACACGCATACTGTATCTATGATAAAACATTGTTCCGGTTAATATCCCATGCCGTTTCCAGTTAATATCCCATGGCTTCGTCTAGTTAATATCCCCACCACTGACAGCAATGTTTTCTTTCACTGAGAAACGTGATTTTCGGTGTTATATCCCCTGGAATACTAAGTGGAAAACTCCAGTAGTTTGCGACCAACCAACTGGACGAAAGGTCAGTGGTTAGCAGCAACTCTAGCCGTACATAGGGAAAACGCTGAGCCAAGCAGTCAAACCAGTTTGCCAGCGTGGCCTCCTCGGCCGTACTGTTTCTGGCCTCTGTTTTCGTCACTGTGTGTGCCGGCTGTGAGAGGCTGCTACATTGGTGGTCATCATTCTACATGCACATTATTCAAATTTATGTTCTGTCTAGCACCATCAGAGACCATGATTCTGATTTACAGTTAAGCAAAATGTGCAGTGCCTGTCTCTTCCTACTTTTTCTTTACTTTCTTTTCTATGTTCGTTCAGTGTGCAGACACAGGCATGATGTGGTTGCCGACATTCGCGGTTCCAGGCGAGCCGAACTATGCAGAAATTGCGACAGCTCACTTTCACTTGTCTCTTATACAGTCAGTCACTCGGTTATACAGGGTCCGCCAAAAAAAAACAACCCGGCAGATTTTTTGCTGTAGCAACCGCAAATCTCAACCGATTTGAATGAATCCTTTTTTAAATGAAAGATAGATAAATTCTTGAAAGATTGATGTACCGTACTAAGATAGCCTGCTTATTTCCTGAGATATTTGTCCTCAAATTTAAAACAGAGATTTTGGTGATGAACAACAGTGATAAAGAACAACCCAGTAGATTTTTTACTGCTGATGCATGTAACAAGTCATCCTCCAAAGGGGCAGCGTGTTGGGGTCTGGCGCCGGCCCAAACTATAATGAGAGGAGTTGGGCAGTAAAAAACGCTCAAAAACCGAAAAAAATGCCATTTTCGGCTAAAAATCGCTGAAGCTGAAATACAGGTAAAAAGAGCTGTTGTTTTGTATGCGTAACCTACAACTACAAGTAAGATAATGTACCTAAGAGATGATGATGATGAGCCCCGCTCTTAGGTGATTGAATTGAGCTAAGATGAAGGGGCGAAACTCAATTCGGAGCGACATCTACAGAAGCAGCAGGCAAGTGCACAGCTGCAACACCAACTCTTGATCCGGGAAGTGGAGCAACTTCTACAGAAGCAGGAGGCAAGTGCACAGCTGCAACGCCAACTCTTGATCTGGGAAGTGGAGCAACATCTACAGAAGCAGGAGGCAAGTGCACAGCTGCAACGCCAACTCTTCATCTGGGAAGTGGAGGGACTTCTACAGAAGCAGGAGGCAAGTGCACAGCTGCAACGCCAACTCTTCATCTGGGAAGTGGAGCAACTTCTACAGAAGCAGGAGGCAAGTGCACAGCTGCAACGCCAACTCTTCATCTGGGAAGTGGAGCAACATCTACAGAAGCAGGAGGCAAGTGCACAGCAGCAACGCCAGCTCTTCATCTGGGAAGTGGAGCGACATCTACACAAGCAGGAGGCAAGTGCACAGCTGCAACGCCAACTATTCATCCAGGAAGAGGAGCGACTTCTACAGTAGCAGGAGGCAAGTGCACAGCTGCAACACCAACTCTTGATCTGGGAAGTGGAGCGACATCTACAGAAGCAGGAAGCAAGTGCACAGCTGCAACGCCAACTCTTGATCCGGGAAGTGGAGCGACTTCTACAGAAGCAGGAGGCAAGTGCACAGTAGCAACGCCAACTCTTCATCTGGGAAGTGGAGCAACTTCTACAGAAGCAGGAGGCAAGTGCACAGCTGCAACACCAACTCTTCATCTGGGAAGTGGAGCGACATCTACAGAAGCAGGAGGCAAGTGCACAGCTGCAACGCCAACTCTTCATCTGGGAAGTGGAGCGACATCTACAGAAGCAGGAGGCAAGTGCACAGCTGCAACGCCAACTCTTCATCTGGGAAGTGGAGCAACTTCTACAGAAGCAGGAGGCAAGTGCACAGTAGCAACGCCAACTCTTCATCTGGGAAGTGGAGCAACTTCTACAGAAGCAGGAGGCAAGTGCACAGCTGCAACACCAACTCTTCATCTGGGAAGTGGAGCGACATCTACAGAAGCAGGAGGCAAGTGCACAGCTGCAACGCCAACTCTTCATCTGGGAAGTGGAGCGACATCTACAGAAGCAGGAGGCAAGTGCACAGCTGCAACGCCAACTCTTCATCTGGGAAGTTGAGCCACTTCTACAGAAGCAGGAGGCAAGTGCACAGCAGCAACGCCAGCTCTTCATCTGGGAAGTGGAGCGACATCTACACAAGCAGGAGGCAAGTGCACAGCTGCAACGCCAACTATTCATCCAGGAAGAGGAGCGACTTCTACAGTAGCAGGAGGCAAGTGCACAGCTGCAACACCAACTCTTGATCTGGGAAGTGGAGCGACATCTACAGAAGCAGGAAGCAAGTGCACAGCTGCAACGCCAACTATTGATCCGGGAAGTGGAGCGACATCTACAGAAGCAGGAGGCAAGTGCACAGTAGCAACGCCAACTCTTCATCTGGGAAGTGGAGCGACTTCTACAGAAGCAGGAGGCAAGTTCATAGCTGCAACGCCAACTCTTCATCTGGGAAGTGGAGGGACTTCTACAGAAGCAGGAGGCAAGTGCACAGCAGCAACGCCAACTCTTCATCTGGGAAGTGGAGCAACTTCTACAGAAGGAGGAGGCAAGTGCACAGCTGCAACACCAACTCTTCATCTGGGAAGTGGAGCGACATCTACAGAAGCAGGAGGCAAGTGCACAGCTGCAACGCCAACTCTTCATCTGGGGAGTGGAGCGACATCTACAGAAGCAGGAGGCAAGTGCACAGCTGCAACGCCAACTCTTCATCTGGGAAGTGGAGCAACTTCTACAGAAGCAGGAGGCAAGTGCACAGTAGCAACGCCAACTCTTCATCTGGGAAGTGGAGCAACTTCTACAGAAGCAGGAGGCAAGTGCACAGCTGCAACACCAACTCTTGATCTGGGAAGTGGAGCAACATCTACAGAAGCAGGAGGCAAGTGCACAGCTGCAACGCCAACTCTTCATCTGGGAAGTGGAGGGACTTCTACAGAAGCAGGAGGCAAGTGCACAGCTGCAACGCCAACTCTTCATCTGGGAAGTGGAGCAACTTCTACAGAAGCAGGAGGCAAGTGCACAGCTGCAACGCCAACTCTTCATCTGGGAAGTGGAGCAACATCTACAGAAGCAGGAGGCAAGTGCACAGCAGCAACGCCAGCTCTTCATCTGGGAAGTGGAGCGACATCTACACAAGCAGGAGGCAAGTGCACAGCTGCAACGCCAACTATTCATCCAGGAAGAGGAGCGACTTCTACAGTAGCAGGAGGCAAGTGCACAGCTGCAACACCAACTCTTGATCTGGGAAGTGGAGCGACATCTACAGAAGCAGGAAGCAAGTGCACAGCTGCAACGCCAACTCTTGATCCGGGAAGTGGAGATATATCTACAGAAGCAGGAGGCAAGTGCACAGTAGCAACGCCAACTCTTCATCTGGGAAGTGGAGCAACTTCTACAGAAGCAGGAGGCAAGTGCACAGCTGCAACACCAACTCTTCATCTGGGAAGTGGAGCGACATCTACAGAAGCAGGAGGCAAGTGCACAGCTGCAACGCCAACTCTTCATCTGGGAAGTGGAGCAACTTCTACAGAAGCAGGATGCAAGTGCACAGTAGCAACGCCAACTCTTCATCTGGGAAGTGGAGCAACTTCTACAGAAGCAGGAGGCAAGTGCACAGCTGCAACACCAACTCTTCATCTGGGAAGTGGAGCGACATCTACAGAAGCAGGAGGCAAGTGCACAGCTGCAACGCCAACTCTTCATCTGGGAAGTGGAGCAACATCTACAGAAGCAGGAGGCAAGTGCACAGCTGCAACAACTCTTCATCTGGGAAGTGGAGCAACATCTACAGAAGCAGGAGGCAAGTGCACAGCAGCAACGCCAGCTCTTCATCTGGGAAGTGGAGCGACATCTACACAAGCAGGAGGCAAGTGCACAGCTGCAACGCCAACTATTCATCCAGGAAGAGGAGCGACTTCTACAGTAGCAGGAGGCAAGTGCACAGCTGCAACACCAACTCTTGATCTGGGAAGTGGAGCGACATCTACAGAAGCAGGAAGCAAGTGCACAGCTGCAACGCCAACTCTTGATCCGGGATGTGGAGTGATATCTACAGAAGCAGGAGGCAAGTGCACAGTAGCAACGCCAACTCTTCATCTGGGAAGTGGAGCAACTTCTACAGAAGCAGGAGGCAAGTGCACAGCTGCAACGCCAACTCTTCATCTGGGAAGTGGAGCGACATCTACAGAAGCAGGAGGCAAGTGCACAGCTGCAACGCCAACTCTTCATCTGGGAAGTGGAGCAACTTCTACAGAAGCAGGATGCAAGTGCACAGTAGCAACGCCAACTCTTCATCTGGGAAGTGGAGCAACTTCTACAGAAGCAGGAGGCAAGTGCACAGCTGCAACACCAACTCTTCATCTGGGAAGTGGAGCGACATCTACAGAAGCAGGAGGCAAGTGCACAGCTGCAACGCCAACTCTTCATCTGGGAAGTGGAGCAACTTCTACAGAAGCAGGAGGCAAGTGCACAGCAGCAACGCCAACTCTTCATCTGGGAAGTGGAGCAACTTCTACAGAAGCAGGAGGCAAGTGCACAGCTGCAACACCAACTCTTCATCTGGGAAGTGGAGCGACATCTACAGAAGCAGGAGGCAAGTGCACAGCTGCAACGCCAACTCTTCATCTGGGAAGTGGAGCGACATCTACAGAAGCAGGAGGCAAGTGCACAGCTGCAACGCCAACTCTTCATCTGGGAAGTGGAGCAACTTCTACAGAAGCAGGAGGCAAGTGCACAGCAGCAACGCCAGCTCTTCATCTGGGAAGTGGAGCGACATCTACACAAGCAGGAGGCAAGTGCACAGCTGCAACGCCAACTATTCATCCAGGAAGAGGAGCGACTTCTACAGTAGCAGGAGGCAAGTGCACAGCTGCAACACCAACTCTTGATCTGGGAAGTGGAGCGACATCTACAGAAGCAGGAAGCAAGTGCACAGCTGCAACGCCAACTCTTCATCTGGGAAGTGGAGCAACTTCTACAGAAGCAGGATGCAAGTGCACAGAAGCAACGCCATCTCTTCATCTGGGAAGTGGAGCTACTTCTACAGAAGCAGGAGGCAAGTGCACAGCTGCAACACCAACTCTTCATCTGGGAAGTGGAGCGACATCTACAGAAGCAGGAGGCAAGTGCACAGCTGCAACGCCAACTCTTCATCTGGGAAGTGGAGCGACATCTACAGAAGCAGGAGGCAAGTGCACAGCTGCAACGCCAACTCTTCATCTGGGAAGTGGAGCAACTTCTACAGAAGCAGGAGGCAAGTGCACAGCAGCAACGCCAGCTCTTCATCTGGGAAGTGGAGCGACATCTACACAAGCAGGAGGCAAGTGCACAGCTGCAACGCCAACTATTCATCCAGGAAGAGGAGCGACTTCTACAGTAGCAGGAGGCAAGTGCACAGCTGCAACACCAACTCTTGATCTGGGAAGTGGAGCGACATCTACAGAAGCAGGAGGCAAGTGCACAGCTGCAACGCCAACTATTGATCCGGGAAGTGGAGCGACATCTACAGAAGCAGGAGGCAAGTGCACAGCTGCAACGCCAACTCTTCATCTGGGAAGTGGAGGGACTTCTACAGAAGCAGGAGGCAAGTGCACAGCTGCAACGCCAACTCTTCATCTGGGAAGTGGAGCAACTTCTACAGAAGCAGGAGGCAAGTGCACAGCTGCAACGCCAACTCTTCATCTGGGAAGTGGAGCAACATCTACAGAAGCAGGAGGCAAGTGCACAGCAGCAACGCCAACTCTTCATCTGGGAAGTGGAGCAACTTCTACAGAAGCAGGAGGCAAGTGCACAGCTGCAACACCAACTCTTCATCTGGGATGTGGAGCGAAATCGACAGAAGCCGTTGGCAAGTGCTAAGCTGCAACGCCAACTCTTCATCTGGGAAGTGGAGCGACATCTACAGAAGCAGGAGGCAAGTGCACAGCTGCAACGCCAACTCTTCATCTGGGAAGTGGAGCAACTTCTACAGAAGCAGGAGGCAAGTGCACAGTAGCAACGCCAACTCTTCATCTGGGAAGTGGAGCAACTTCTACAGAAGCAGGAGGCAAGTGCACAGCTGCAACGCCAACTCTTCATCTGGGAAGGGGAGCAACTTCTACAGAAGCAGGAGGCAAGTGCACAGCTGCAACGCCAACTCTTCATCTGGGAAGTGGAGGGACTTCTACAGAAGCAGGAGGCAAGTGCACAGCTGCAACGCCAACTCTTCATCTGGGAAGTGGAGCAACTTCTACAGAAGCAGGAGGCAAGTGCACAGCTGCAACGCCAACTCTTCATCTGGGAAGTGGAGCAACATCTACAGAAGCAGGAGGCAAGTGCACAGCAGCAACGCCAGCTCTTCATCTGGGAAGTGGAGCGACATCTACACAAGCAGGAGGCAAGTGCACAGCTGCAACGCCAACTATTCATCCAGGAAGAGGAGCGACTTCTACAGTAGCAGGAGGCAAGTGCACAGCTGCAACACCAACTCTTGATCTGGGAAGTGGAGCGACATCTACAGAAGCAGGACGCAAGTGCACAGCTGCAACTCCAACTCTTCATCTGGGAAGTGGAGCCACATCTACAGAAGCAGGAGGCAAGTGCACAGTAGCAACGCCAACTCTTCATCTGGGAAGTGGAGCAACTTCTACAGAAGCAGGAGGCAAGTGCACAGCTGCAACACCAACTCTTCATCTGGGAAGTGGAGCGACATCTACAGAAGCAGGAGGCAAGTGCACAGCTGCAACGCCAACTCTTCATCTGGGAAGTGGAGCGACTTCTACAGAAGCAGGAGGCAAGTGCACAGCTGCAACGCCAACTCTTCATCTGGGAAGTGGAGCAACTTCTACAGAAGCAGGAGGCAAGTGCACAGCAGCAACGCCAGCTCTTCATCTGGGAAGTGGAGCGACATCTACACAAGCAGGAGGCAAGTGCACAGCTGCAACGCCAACTATTCATCCAGGAAGAGGAGCGACTTCTACAGTAGCAGGAGGCAAGTGCACAGCTGCAACACCAACTCTTGATCTGGGAAGTGGAGCGACATCTACAGAAGCAGGAAGCAAGTGCACAGCTGCAACGCCAACTCTTGATCCGGGAAGTGGAGCGACATCTACAGAAGCAGGAGGCAAGTGCACAGCTGCAACGCCAACTCTTCATCTGGGAAGTGGAGCAACTTCTACAGAAGCAGGAGGCAAGTGCACAGCAGCAACGCCAGCTCTTCATCTGGGAAGTGGAGCGACATCTACACAAGCAGGAGGCAAGTGCACAGCTGCAACGCCAACTATTCATCCAGGAAGAGGAGCGACTTCTACAGTAGCAGGAGGCAAGTGCACAGCTGCAACACCAACTCTTCATCTGGGAAGTGGAGCGACATCTACAGAAGCAGGAAGCAAGTGCACAGCTGCAACGCCAACTCTTGATCCGGGAAGTGGAGCGACATCTACAGAAGCAGGAGGCAAGTGCACAGTAGCAACGCCAACTCTTCATCTGGGAAGTGGAGCGACTTCTACAGAAGCAGGAGGCAAGTGCACAGCTGCAACGCCAACTCTTGATCCGGGAAGTGGAGCGACATCTACAGAAGCAGGAGGCAACTGCACAGAAGCAACGCCAACTCTTCATCTGGGAAGTGGAGCGACATCTACACAAGCAGGAGGCAAGTGCACAGCAGCAACGCCAGCTCTTCATCTGGGAAGTGGAGCGACATCTACACAAGCAGGAGGCAACTGCACAGCAGCAACGCCAGCTCTTCATCTGGGAAGTGGAGCGACATCTACACAAGCAGGAGGCAAGTGCACAGCTGCAACGCCAACTATTCATCCAGGAAGAGGAGCGACTTCTACAGTAGCAGGAGGCAAGTGCACAGCTGCAACACCAACTCTTGATCTGGGAAGTGGAGCGACATCTACAGCACTGAAGCAGAAGATCACCCAGGAGCTCAACAAGCTACTGAAGGAAGAGACAGAGTATACAGATCAGTTGCTCGACTTCTAGCGCCAGCACATCACCTCAGAAAATAATCGGGTTCTGGAAAGATATGAGTTAAAAAAGAACCAGCAACAAAGCAAACTACAGCAACAAACTGTTCAGAAACTAAACTGTTTGGTTCTGCAACGGCGGCTACAACCATCAGTAGAAGCTAACTTAGTTGCACTTGATCGGAAAGTAACTCATTTGACGTCCAACAACACCAATGGCAATGGGCAGGCAATTCAGACTCAAGCCAACATGCGAGGAGGAGATTAGCAAGTACCTGAGCTGGATGGATGAGAAATTGGGAACACTAGCGGCCAGGTCTGATTCTGGCAGGCAGCAAGTTCAGCCTCAGATTCAGCAGGTCAAGTCTACAGCAAACAGTTTCACTGGCATTAAAGAGTCTGATCGAGAAAGTGGTTCGTGAGCTAGTCACGGCAGGCAGCACAATCCAATTGGAGAGCAAGAGTATGTCAGAGGCATACATGTACTAGGGGGGTTTGGGGGGTTACCCCCTGCTAAAAAGGCCAAACCCCCCTCACCCCCACCCCCCCCGAGACAGGTTAAGGGACCCCCCAAAATACAAGTACTAGTAGTGGCCCCAGTATTAACAAACTGGGTCAGAAATCACTAATTTTTAGCCTAAAATTCACTTGAAAAGCCTTTGGAAACCGAATTTGGCGTTTCCACTGCTGATATTTAAGAAAAATCGCTGTTTTGGAAGCTCTTTTTGTCATTTTTTGCTTGTTTTTAGCTTTAAAACGCTATTTGGTAGCTTAAAATAGCGATTTTTAGCGTCCTTACTGAAAAAAACGTGCTAAAAACGCATTTCTAGGCGTTTCGGAGCTTTTCGAAATTTGCGACCCCCCACCTGGGCGAAACCCCCCTCGACCCCCCACCTGAGGAAACCCCCCTCTACCCCCCTCCCCCAGGTCGGCCCGGAGCTGTTACATGTATGGTCAGAGGTTTTTGGAGGTCTGAAGGTCACCCAAGATGTAACAGCGCAGAAAGTGGAAGATTGGCTGCGTCAGACTACTGCCACTCTGCTAGACCAGCTCAGTTCAAGGACTGCTGTGGTGAATGTTCATCCACGACCAGTAACTATGCAAGCGTTGTGTCTATGTGTTATGTGTCCGTTTTAGTTCATCTTGGCTCTCACTCAATGATGCCTTGACTGCAAAGGTGGCCGATTTGACTCCAGAAGTGGTCGTGACCTCAAGCGGTCACATGGAGAACGCTATTTTGACAAGGATGGATGCTGGCTTTGACTGTCTGATTCTAAACTGGTCTGTACAAAGGTTTAAAGACGTGCACGTTGACACGTGCTTCAACATGGAGAATGCTAGATCGTAAACTGCTGGTTTCTCAAAATGCTAATGCTAAACTGATCAATACCTTTGTACATGGGATGCGCAAAGATGTGCAGTGAAGATGGAAAACTGCCCTGAAAATAGAGTTCTAACTGTTTTTAATGCCGAATTTTTGTTGAGATCTAGGAAATAAAGGTTCATACGCATCATGGAAATAAAATTGATGTGCTCGAAATAAGGTCTTGCATTTCCGCAATTTTTTCGATATGGGCCACATCAAAAAATTTGAGATGTGGCGCGACATATAACGCCACATCCAACTTTTCTATGTACCAAATCAAAACAATTTTTAACATCAACGTCAAATGCGTGACATCTTTTAACGTGAAATGTTGCCGCACATCTTATGGGACTGATCAGTCCCACGTGTGCAACAAGGGGTTAAGGTGATTATTTGGAAAGCCTTTCCAAATAGACGCACATGGGGGTTATTCAGATAAAATATTTTGTTCTTCAAGAGATCAAATTATTATACGTATTGCTAACGAGAGACCAGTTAGTCTACCATTCCCAAATAAGCGCTTACTTATTAGACTAGAATTGAATTTATTGATTATAGACGCCTATAGATTATTAGAATTGAGTTTGTGAAAAGTTCCAAACCTAAATAAACGCCAATGGGCGCGTTTTCGGATAGACCCGGTACTCACATACATAGTATGATGTACCTACGTAGTCTGTCCGAAAATGACCGATCCGGATGGTTTTACGTGGACTTCCGAGCGTGTTTCCTTCCAGCGACTTGGGCCTCACGACCAATGCCTTCTGGCTACTGTAATTTTAATATATTAATATTAAAATAAAACTATTATTAATAGTGCCATTTTAATAGTATTAAATTTATATTAATATTAAAATAGAGGGCCTAATATTATATTAAATTAAATTAAAAATACAAAGAGGTGCTGAATATTAAAATTTATTTTTAATAGTATTTTAATAGCATTTTAATAGTTTGACCTTGTTTGACAATGAAGGAGTTAGTTACCTACAATACTAGAATTTGAATCAGAATTTTACCTCAGAAAATGTTAAAAATTGAAATTGAAAGTGTCTGTCAGCCTCTGAATCTCGAAGCTTGGAAACAGTGCAACTTTTCTCACTAATAGGCATGAATGACAAAAGGACCTGAATCTACTCAATAACCTAGTACAGTACTATATGTAACAGTCTTTCCTTTAAAAAATGTCTCTTTAACTATGCATCAATATTTTCTTTCAAGTTTTCCATGCCTACATACAGAAGCTTCTGTTCGCATGCAATTTCGAATATCTTAACAGGTCATCTGCGTCATCTCTGGGAGAGGGGTTGGGGAGTCTGGCGCCGGCCGGAGGGGTCTGAGCACAAATTTTAGGAGGGGGTGGGCACTAAAAAAACGCTCAAAAATCGCAATTTTTCGGCTAAAATCGTCAAAAATCGCTAATTTGGGCTGATATACAGCTAAAAGTCCTGTTTTAGAGGCGATTTTTGCAATTTTTGTCTAAAATTGTAACAAATCAAAAACTTGCTCAAAAATTACTTGGCAGAAGTATTGGAGGGGTTCAGAAAAATCGTCTCAGGGTATCCATCTTAAGTCGGGTTGGGGCAGACCCCCAGACCCCTCTGTTACATGCATCCTTAAAACCATGTTTAGACAAAGTCATTTTAAATAGAATGGTTATAAATTTCCAGAGAAAAATGCTTCTTAGTTGGATTTCTGATTAAATTCTCGACCTACACTAGCAACTTCAAGCAAAATATGTTGTTTCACTAATTCACTAAAGTGTGTCCAAAACTTTTTAAGTTCATTTTAGAATCCACTATTAAAATGCTATTAAAATACTATTAAAATTGTTATTTAATAGTATTAATATTAAATCTAAATTAAAATTAACAGGGGACTATTATATTAATATTAAATTAAAATTAAAATCGACTAGTTCTATTATATTAATATTAAATTAAAATAAAATTTCACTATTAAAATTACAGTACTTCTGGCAGACCCTAATTTGTGCTGCTTTTACACTCAACACTAATTAATGCAATGGAAATATGAGCTTTTTTGCCTAATTGGTTGGGATGAAAATGAGATCACTCTGGAATTCTATTAGAGTCCTTTGGGAGTCCATTTTTGTCCCAGCTATGCAAGTACGTAAGTATTGCGACTTAGCGTATTACAGTCAGGCACTTAACGCCGTTTATGGTACCGACACCATATATGGTGCCGGTACCATGTATGGTACGGGCACCATATACAGTATGGTACCGGTACCGTTACCAATGCGAAGGTAGGGGTACCATACTATGTATATGGTACCACCACAGGCCTGGAACGTGGGGGCACCACGTATGGTACCGGTACCATATATGGTGACGGTACCGTATATGGTGCCGATACCATATATGGTACCACTACCCTAGGTGCCGGTACCATATATGGCATAACTTATATGGTGTCGGTTCCATAAACGGCGTTAAGTGCCTGACTGTATTAGGGGTCTCAGGTATTGGTATTGGGTATTGGGGTATTGGGTTTTGCACTTTATGTGTCATACCCACTGTTGTTAAGTGTCTCTGCACGAGAAAGTGGGCCATTTCGCGGGGCATGAAAATATTCAAAATTAGTTTAGGTCCATATAGTTATGACTGTTAGATTCATTTTTCTTCAAAAACAACGAATTTGAAGTCCGTTTTCGCCTACCTAGTGTAGTAAGCCCAATACGGAGCCCTTTACCCCCCAGAGCATGGCAATTTTGTTCTTCTGTGTTTTGAAACTTTAGATATCGTAACATATGTAAAAAGGCACGCTGAATTTCGTGGTGGTATGCGTTTTTTCGAAAAGCTTTGAAAATTGCATTTTTTCGTGTTTTGAATTTTTCAAAGCTGAAAAAACGCCAATTTTTGTCGTAGGAAACGTCGATTAACACGCTTAAAAGATGCCCAAAACAATTCTCTTTCGATTGGTATAATCATATCTGGGGGTTAGGGTATGTAGACGGGCACTTTAGGTCCTCTGAAAGTCAATTGGTCGGGCCCGAGTGCCATTTCTGCAACTGACCGCTTTAACGGGTCGCTAAATCATTAGACAAATAGCAAATTATCACTTGGGCACCACCGTTTCAACCAACAATCAATGAAAAAGTCATCTCTTACTCTTTTTGTTACACCCTCCATGATTCATGAACTCACGTTTGGGTGTTATTTATCTAATTCGCTGGAGAGAAAACCAAATCCAAAATTGTTGGCGCTTGCTTCTGTGCTTTTGCTACGAAGTGTTCTAAAAACTTCTAGAACGTTGTAGTACTGAGCTTGTATCTAGAAACATTTTACGCACGCAAGTACAGTAACAGTGAAGTGAATTGATATGGAACGGGGATGAAAGAAGGGAGAAGTAACACATGCGCGTGCATTCATCTCAATGGAACTACCGGTATAGAGCAAATTAGCCTTCCAAAAATTATACAGGGTGGGGCACGGTAAGTGTTCCACGTTTGATTCATTGTAGCTCGCCGCTGCATGAATCGATTTCAATAAAACTTTTGCACTAATATGGTCCCATGTCTACTTTAGATGTGTGAAAAGTCGGAGGAAGATCCAGCAAAAGATGTCGTTTTTATTCAACGAAACATTACATCATTGGTTTTCAAAGTGGCCCCCATTTTGCTTAGCGATACATCTGGTGCATCTGTCGGCAACCGAACGACAAATTCGAGAGCACAAATCGGCATCAAACTGATCAAAGGCATTTTCGATCGTTTCCTTCAATTCTTCCAAGCTATTCAACGGTTGAGCGTAGACAGTTTCCTTCACGATCCCCCAAACGGAGAAGTCGATGGGGGTGAGGTCTGGGGACCTCGGCGGCCATTCTATCGGCCCTCTCCTGCTTGAATACGCTTGACGAATCCAAGCCCAAACGCCGACTTTCAGCCATTTTTCTCGATATCAGGTCATCGAATTTATTTTGAACTCTGTAGCGATTTGAGTCGAGTTTAGATACAGTAACTTCCTTGATTGTCAGGGAAATCAATGTGACTGCCTTTGCCCTTGTAAAATTAGCATGCAGATACCATTGAAAGTTGGTCACATATCTAAGTTAGACATGGGACCATATTAGTGCAAAGTTTTATTGAAATCGACTCATGCAGCGGCGAGCTACAATAAATCAAACGTGGAACACTTACCGTGCCCCCACCCTGTACAGAACCATACCATGATACAATGTATATGTGCATTAGGTAAACAAGATCAAAAACTGTAATTCTATTCCTGGACACAGCTGCAACCATCCAAAATATCTGCTAACATAGTTTGAAGTGCATTCTTTCTGTTGGCTCCGTTTTGGTACCGAACCATGCTTGAGTAGTGCCTGACATAACTGTGCTTTCGTAAGCTGATCCAGCTTCTGGTCAGATCTCATTTCGCAGAGATTCTCTCCTTCCAAGAAGACTGGATGCTTTAAAACGAACTTCTTCAAACGCAACGTCTACTGAGTGCTGTAATGTGAGGAGAAGCTAGGACCGGCGGATTGAATATTTGCTGTCTGTCCTCCATAGATAGACATATAGACCAGACCCTCAAATCGGGGACCCCTACCCCTTGGCGATTTTTCCACGCCACTTTTAGGCCAAGTACCTCTAGCAAAAACAGCACTTTAATTAAAGTTTGAGCAAAAAAATGGCGCTTTTCACGATTTTTTGACGAAAATACGATTTTTGAGCGTTTTGAGGTACTCAACCCTCTCCCAGCATTTGACCTGAGACACCCTGACCTGCGCCAAGCCACCAACTCCCGCTTGTGGCGGATGACCTGTTCCCGTTACATGCATGACATACACAAATGCTATACATACTCCATATACCAAAATTTGTTCGCG